>CAJVGK010000019.1:1991967-2251396 GCA_910950805.1 Acrocephalus scirpaceus scirpaceus | reverse complement strand
CCATCTGGGCCCATAGATTTCTGGACATTCAAGAAGCTCAACCCTTCTCTGACTGCCTCCTCCTGGATAACAGGAGGACCATTCTGTTCCCTGACAACCGTCCTTCAACCGAGTATGACAATTATCCTGAGGACAAGCAGTCTTCCCACTAAAGACAGAAGCAAAAAAGGCATTAAGCACTTCTGCCTTCTCCTCATCTACAGTTACTAAGTTTCCTCCTGCATCCAATAGAAAACAAAGGTTGGTCTCATCCTTCTGATAGTATTAGGGTTAAAATCTTAGCCGCTTAGAATCAAGATTTCAGAGGAGAGTGGAAAATCTATGCAGGGGGCAGGTGGATGGAAACCAGCAAGCTAGTGAAACTAATAGTCATGGGCTAGGTAGCTGGCTTTGCTTTGTACAAGTTAACCAGCTATGACCATGGGTAGGTATAAGCTATTAAGTGTAATTAGGACCAATCAAGGGATAACGTAGGAATATAGAGAACAGTTCTTTCGAAATTCAAAGTCTTATGTTTCAGTAGAATCAATAAGAAGAATGGAAAATATTGAAGTTAATAATTGATATTTCATGTAACTAAAAGGTATAAATTGTAAATCCGAATGTATCTCCAGAGAACAGATTGAGGTTGAAGGAAACCCCCGTTCTCTGGGCCCAATAAAAGCACTGCATATAGCCATGCTGCTGTGACTATATGTTTTTATTCCTACGCTAACACTTCCTTTTGCCATTAACATATTTATAAAAAGATTTTTTATTATCCTTTACAGAGGTTGTCAAATTAAGTTCGAATTGAGCTTTGGCCTCCCTAATTTTCTTCCTACATGCCTTAGCAACTCCCCTAAATGCTTCCTGAGAAACCTGACCCTCCTTCCAAAGATGAGACATCCTTTTTTTATTCTTAAGTTCTTTCAAAATCTCATTACCCACCCAGGCTGGGCGTTTGCCTTGTCGACTGGTCTTTCAGCACACAGGAACAGTCTGTTCCTGCGCCCTCAAGATCTCTGTTTTGAAGCATGCCCGCTGTTTCTGGACTCTTTTGTTTTTAAAAACTACTTTCCAAGGAACTCTCTGGACAATTCTCCTAAATAGGTCAAAGTCTGCCCTCCAAAAGTCCAATGTAAAAGTCTTGTTGATGCTCCTCCTAACTTCACCAAATACTGAGAACTCTATAATTTCATGATCACTATGCCCCAAGTGGCCTCCAACTACCACATCTCCTACCAGCCCATTTCCATTTGTGAACAACAGGTCTAACATAGTCCTACTCCTAGTGGCCTCACTCACCAGCTGCAACAAGAAGTTGTCCTCAATACACTCTAAAAACTTCCTGGACTGCCTCCTTTCTGTTATATTAAGTTCCCAGCAAATGTCTGGTAGGTTAAAGTCACCTTCAAGAACAAGAGCTGACGCTCCTGAAACATTCTCCAACCGCTTATAGAATAGGTTGTCCACCTCTTCTTCCTGGCCGGGTGGACAATAACAGACTCCCAATAGGATGTCAGCCTTATTGGCCTTCCCCTTAATTCTTACCCATAAGCATTCAACTGCATCATCACTAGTTATATCTATGGCATGAAAAGCCTTCCTAATATAAAGGGCCACCCCTCCACCTCTTCTCCCTTTCCTGTCTCTTCTGAAGAGCTTGTAGCCATCCAGCGCAGTATTTTAGCTATGTGAGTTGTCCCACCACATTTCTGTGATAGCAACTACATCATAGTTCCGCTGTTGCACCAGGACTTCAAGCTCTTCCTGTTTATTACCCATGCTGCGTGCATTAGTATACATGCACCTCAGTTGGGTTAGTGACTTCACCCCTAATTTAGGTTTATCACCCATAGGCCTGCCCCCAGATAGTCCAGCTGATTCTCCTTCCCCATTCAAATCTAGTTTAAAGCCCTGTCAATGAGTTCTGCCAGTTCATAAGCTAAAAACCTACTACCCTTTTCAGAGAGATGAAGCCCGTCCAGTTCCAATAGGCCAGGCACTGAAAAAATTGCCCCATAGTCAAAAACCCCAAAATTCTGCTGATGACACCAACCCTTAAGTCACTTGTTGATAATGTGAGATCTCCAATTCCTTTCATCATACTTCTCCGCCACTAAAGGGATTGAACAGAACACCCCGCTCAAAGATGGAAGGGCGGGGTCCACCAGTCTATTTCCCTTTCACTTTTTCTAATACTCCTTAGTCTATCAATGTCCTCCTTAAGCTCAGCCACCAACAAAAGGAGATCATTCACTTGTTCATACTGCATGCAGACTTTTTCTGCAACTCCCCCTGATGCCACTGATAAGCTTAAACACTCCTCATAGGAATGGATCTGGACAGACACAGCCTTCTTGGAGGGTTCTACCTGGCTACATACACTTTTACTAACTGCAGTTTTAAGTCGTGTAAGAACCATTACTAAAAATAATAATAAAAAACCTTAAAAGTAAAACCGGCAAACTAAAAAAGGGAAACAGAAACCTTCAACCCTACCTGCTTGCCCTGCCTGCGCGAACTGCCTCGCAAACTGCCGTGCCACACCCCTGCTCGCCGTGCTCCGGGTCACCACGCTCCCTAAAGCCTCTTTTAAAGCACCCCCACGTGACGCCGGAGGGCGAACCCTCCCGTCCTGCGCCTGCGCGGCTAACGAGCACAAGATTATTTCTTTATTAGAGATTATTTCTCTAATTTAACCTAAAACTATACTATTATTCAGAAGATGCACTGAAATCCAGCTGAAGCAATTAAAAGACAGTTAAAGCGAACTGAGTAGTTTCTAAATGAGACTCATTCAAAGGAGTATTAGATTGATTTCATGGAAAGAGTGCTCTGAGCATGTCCTCAGAGAAATTCAGCCAGAATTTTCCTATTAAGCTTTAGCAATGACATTATATAAAATCCATATAAACAGAACCAAAGAATTGTCCAAGAAAAAAACCTTTGAATTCATAATAACATTACAGTCATTTACATACTTAGTGAGACAGATAAGATACTGCAATTATTTTGTGTTGGGGTTTAGGATTCTTTCTTTTGTTTCTTTCTCGAAAAGAATTTTTCCCCATATGTGTTGCTAGGAGACAATAACGACCGTGTACTTAAGAGAGACAAAAGAAGTGGCCACAGATCAGGGGAGGGGTCCAGCTAGCTACTCTCTTTTTACCTGGGAGTTTCTCTGGGAAGGGCAGAGATACTGCTAAAATTGGGTTGGGGGAAAGGGGTTAGGTGCAGCTTCCACCTCTCTTGTGCTCGCGGCATTTAGGGGGGAGAGAGGCTGCGGTCGTTGTGAGGAGAATTCGCCACCACTGCGGGGTTCCGTCTCCTGCTGCCTTTCTTCTACCGTGAGTGGAACTCTGCTCCTAAGTGGGCATTGCACTGGGACCTCATTAACACCCTACTCCACCAAACAAAGGACCCCTCACCATCTGCTCGAGTACCTCAGGGGAAAACCCGGGATCGCCGAGCCCGTTTCCCCTTCCCAGGGAGCTTACTGTGTTCCGGAGCCGGGCTGTTGCTGACCAGCCCCCTGCCGTTTCTTTGGCACTGCTCGGGGTTTTTTGCTACATTGTAGCCCTGCACGCCCTCTGCCTGCCGAGATGTCCCGCGTTCCCAGCTACAGCTGCGGAGTTTCTGATACATCTCATCTACCACCCCGGGATTTTGCTCGTTCCTGCCGTTCCAAGTTGCTACTTCTGAGAATCTTGCTGGGGCACTGAGATTGACTACCCCGAGGGGTTTGTAAAGCAAGCCCCTTTCCCATCCCTTCCCGTCTTGGTCAAGCCGCCATTAACCGCGTGGTCTCCAAGCTCGCGCCAGAGCGCCCCCTGCAGCCGCGGGGGAATCAGTGCAGCTGCCCTGCCCACCGGGAGCCTGCTAGCGCCCCTGCCGGCTGTGACCATAACTACACCAAAGGGGAAATTGCTTAAAGAGCGGGAAGAGACTGTTTATTGGGTTTTCTGTTCTTGTTTGTTGTTGTTACCATTGTTGTTGTTTGTTTGTTTGTTTGCCTTGTTATACATACACATACTAGTAAAGAACTGTTATTCCTTTTCCCATATCTTTGCCTGAAAGCCCCTTAATTTCAAAGTTATAAAAATTCGAAGGGAAAGGGGTCATATTCTCCATTCCAAGGGAGGTTCCCACCTTCCTTGGCAGACACCTGTCTTTCAAACTAAGACATTTTAGAAGCAGGCATAAATAGGATAGCATAAGAAAGTGATTATTACAAAATACATTTGTCAGACAATTCTGCTCTCACTTGTAGAGGTTTTGAAATACCAACCTCTAACAAAACATAGCTCATGGAGTAACAGATTTTTAAAGAACAAGTTAATACTGAAGCCTAAAATCCTACATCTAAAAAACTGTAAATGTTGCTGTCTTCAAATTATCAATCTATGTCAGAATTTACCTGAAATTTCTCAAACTCCTCTTGCTGGTTGGTAGTCTTGCAAGGGAAGTGAAAATTTCTTCCAGTATTAACTGTCTATGTTTTTCATACCTGGAGAACACCTATTTAACAGTAACAGAATTGTTAAAAAACTATTTATGGTTACATAAAATATCACTTTTTAAATAGATTTTTAAAATTATATATAGAAACATACTCTACATGACATTTAAATAAATTATATTTAATGCATACCTTGTTTTAAATGCATTGCTTTGTTTTTTCAAAGCAAGTATTTCTTTATAAAATACATAAAACCTTTTTCAAATATAGCTTTTTAAAAATTTTCAAATAGCATAAATGTGTAATAGCTCTTAAAAATACCATATGTTTTAAATTTTTCTGCCAATAGTACAATACACTGAAAGTCAAACAGTGTAAGGCTAAGCTATCAGACTCCAGTATAGAGCAAAAGTCTATGGTAACATACATTAAATGTGAACACATGTATAGTTTTAGAGCACATTTGAGAAAACTAAGCTTTGATGTTTGCCTGACATGAAATATTAATTCAATTTATGGAGTCAGGATTGTAGTTTGCCTCTCCTTTTGTTCAGGTAGAATTACTTTTAAAAGTATCGGAGTACATAATCCTTACAAAGATGAAAAACTTTCACTTGAACAAACATATCTGTGTTGCACTGCAGTTTTCCTGAAAAAATATTTTATCTGCCCCATGAATCTTTCACACAGCCACCTCTTCTGAGGAAAAGGACTTGTTCTATTATATAGTTATATTATATAGAACTATCCTACTAGTTCTATGGCTTATTTCATTGCATAAACTCTAATCTTAACAAAGGAGATAAGAAAAACCACATTGTTAAGATTTCTTAAGACAAGAAAGAACAGGTAAGAGGAAGGGATTTGTGTTTACACTTTAAACAGCACAACCAAAATTAGGTAAATTTCTGTCCTAGGGCAACTTTATGATGCTTGTATCCCCAATCGTCTGTTCTGTATATTGTGTTCTGTACCTTTAAGACTGATTTTGAGAGCGAAACAGGGAAAGAAGAAGCGAAAGAAGAAGCGTGCAGTTTGTTTTGAGAAAGTACCTGACTCCTACGCATTCTTCTCTTCTCCAGACTGCGTGTTTGACCTAGTCTTGGACAGACTGCGGACAGAGATCTCCTGTGCTTTTTAGTTAGCTTTAGCTAGCTAGGGCAGAGAAGTTCCCTGGACTGTTTTTTCTTTTCCCTTTTCTTGGGACTGTGTAAACCTGCTCCAGACTGAAAAACGCAGAGGAGCACCGAGAGCTCTCGCACCTGTGGCCCACTGGGGCCTGGACCTCTGGAGGCCTGATAGGAGACTGAGAGAGCTGTGCTGCCCATGGCAGGGAGTTTTTGATTTTACCATCTCACTTCAGAGCAACAAAAGGTTTTATTGTTTCATATTATTCATTCTTTGTGCTTGTGGGCACTTTGTTAAATAAATAGTTTTTTCCACTTTTCTCTGAGGAAGTTCTTTTTCCCGGACTGGTTGTGGGGGAGGGGCCATTTGGGTTTGCTTTCCAGAGGAACCCCATTCGGAGGTTTCCTCCCAAATTTGCCCTAAACCAGGACAATTTCTTGGCTTAAGTAGGCTATTTCTTCCTATAGAGTACTCTGCAAATGGGATGAGCTCAAGTAGCTTTAATATTGTTCCTAGATTATGATACCAAACTGTAAAAACATGCAAGAATAAAATTAGTTCTAAGCTCCAATTCTCTACCGGCAAAAATACAGCCTATGTAAATGCCCTAATAACTCTCAGAAGAAAATGAAACTACTGCAAATTAAAAAATTACTTACTGCAGTCACTAATTTGATGGCACATAGCTGTAGTTCACTGACATTTTCTACAAAGAAAGGTGTTATTCCCATAGATGATATCTATTAACAGAAAGAAGTTATTTAAGTATATTCAACTATTAAACTGATATTTATGCATTTTCACAAGTAGATTATTCATTCATCAGGTAAGGTATTCAACAACATGTATGCATATGGTTTACAAATAAAGTTATTAAAGGATATTTTAATACAATCAGATTCAACTTTTCTTAAGTGTACAATAAAAGCCATTTAAGATGTGAACATTACTACAGAACAAACTAGTCACTGCTGTTAATAATTCAAAGTTCATACTGGTTTCATATTTCATGTCATTGAGACAATTACACTTTACAGTCTCTCTGGAAAAAGAAAAAAATCTCAGACAAAAATTTTTCTGATAAAACTTACTTGAAGAATAGTTGTATCAGTGAGAAGCTGTATCTCTAGCAACTCTGACAAACTGCTGACAATGTCACAAACTTTGTTATATAACATCACTATAACTCTCTGCTTGTGAGTGGAACACTTAGCACGTTTTGCTTTTGAACTTAAAACACCACCTAGAAAATAAAAAATATCTTTAATTTTTTCAGTATTTCACATCAGATATTAGAAAGTTCATCATCTTCCTTAAAAAAATGTCTCCAAAACAAGTCCATGACTACAGCTCTGTAAATGAAATTTCTTACAAAAGAAAAACTATTTAGTAAAATCAGCTGGAAAGCAAGTATTTCATATTTTCATAATTGCTTTGAATTCTGGATCCAAGATCCTTAAAACCGTTCTTGAATATCCGCACCTCAAGATATGCATATGACAACAAAATGCAAAACATTTAGCATACTAACCACCATGAGGATCCACTCTATACACAGGATCATACTGAGGATAGAGAGTATTCTGCAAATGAAATTTTGTGTATTGAATAACTCTTTCTATTACATCTTCAATATATACAGCTTTAGGCATATTTGGTGATGTCATAATATTGATAGCAGTAAGACAAGCATCAGCAGATTTTGTCACTCTCTCCATAATAAGATCTCTCCATAATCTCTCCTCATCTTCAGTGTCATTGTTCTGTAACAGGTGATAGAAAACAAGATAGTGTGAACAAGAAGTTAATTTTTTTCCTTACCAAGTAAAAGATAACATTATTTTAATATGCTTACATACACACACATACAAAATGCAGTATTACCTTTATGGTACAAAAATAGTTTTTTTTAGAAATCAACAAATGTTTGTTTTACTAGCAAAAGGTTTGTAACCCTAAGTTACAGGTCTTCAATATCTTACTGTGTTTCTCTGGAGAAACACAAAAAAGCTTTCTGTGTATCATTGGGAAGCACTATGAAGGAAGACTGTCACATTCCCTACTTAAGAATGATGTACCTTAATCAAAATCTAAACTCATTCATCTAGTGTTTTCTTCAGTGGCCTATACATACCAGTTGCTGCTTTGATCAGTCTAATTTTTGCCACTAGAGAGAATTCTTACACAAAAAGACGGTTAAGTCACACAAAACTCACGAGAATACAACTTTCTCCAGAGACTAACTCATCTATATCAATGGGTTTAAAACATGTCTTATCAAATATGACCATATAAGGACTCAATCATCCTTGGGGGTCCCTTCCAACTCAGCATATTCTGTGGTTCTGTGATTTAGATTTAGCACAGGGTATGGAATCTCTGTATTTCTGTGTTTGCACAAGTTATAAAACATACATGAGGTTAATTATGACCACACAGCACTACTGAAGTATTGTAATAATGTTATTAATAGCAAAATCAGGTGAAATTTTTAATAACTTCTCTGGTACAGAGAAAAATGATCTTTCTTGCTTGTATAAAAGCACAGGCTGTTATATTTCTTCCACTGTGGAAGGAATGTTTTATGGACACGTAGAAAAGTAGAAAAAAAATGCCCAATAGTGCAAGTTACACCAGTCACCATGACTATTTCAGGATGAAACTATAATATTTAAAATTAGGTCCAAAGATAACTTAATTGCTCTGTATACATGTTTACTATAGTAAAACATACTGAAATAATATAAACAATAGAATTTTACTTCAAATCTTAAAATTTGGCAATCTTTTAAGCACATACATATTAAATCAGGAATTCCTTTCACAGACACGCAGTATTTGAAACTATCACTATATGGGACTCAAGTGAAGAAAACCCTATTCAACACAACGGTGTGAAAAGATGTAATTTGAAAACTCACATGGTTAAGTAATGTGGAAAGCTTTGATCCATCTTGAATATTCTTCTCCAAAATATTCAAGACTTTTACTGTTTTATCTGTTGAGAGCTAAAACAAGAAACAAAACACATCCAACAACTGTAGGAACATAAAGGCTTCCAAATTGCAGGAAAATAGTCCAATCTAAGTATTGGATCTTGATTTGTCAGGTTTCTGACACAGCATGATTTAGAATGCTGATAATAGAATTAAACTAGTGAAAATTTGTTAAGACTGCAAACTTCATTTTCAACCAGAAAAATACATAGAAATGTATTTAAAATTGCATAACTAATGTTGTATAGTTATATGCTTTTGCTTTTGCTTCTAGAAACAAACTTACCAAATCTGAGTATCAATCCCAAATTCTAGCTGACTATATAGATCTTTATTAAGACAAAATCCAAGTTCTATGGACAAGTAAAAATAAAATTCCCTGATACTCGAGTTCTAATAAAAAAGAAACATATTCTCAATAACTGTGGTAATTTTAAAAAACTAGCATGTTGAAAAAAAGTAACTCAAATTCACTTGGTGATGTTCTACAGAATTGTGATTAAATAATCTGTAGAATATGCTAAACTCCAGGAGAATCAGTTTCATTCATCCAGATACTACTGGTGTTCACCTTTAGAAGCAAGAAAATTCAGATTTTATGCATACATGTAAGTATGTACGTGAAAAAAACCAGGTAACAGAGGTTAAGGGTGAGAACTATCAGGAAACAGAAACACTCAGGCTAATACCACGCTACAAAGGAAGGTAGAGAGAACAAAGAGCCATGAAGAAGATCTCAATCTCAGACTAAAGAAAACCCTGCAGAGTGGCTTCACAGACACTCCATAAACATAATAAATGGTCATGAGGAGGCAGAGTAAGAATTTAATACAAGACTGCCCAAAGCCAATAGTTCTAGGAAGATAAGGAAAGCAAGAATACTGTTTCTAAAGGTGTGACACCAACAGTTTGTGCCAACAGAAAGTTCCCTTGAACAGAAGTTGGGAAGAGTATGGCAAAGAAATCACAATATGCAGTCTACAAAAAATTCATCTTATTATCAGCTTGAGCATTAAATCTTTTAAGTTTGAAAGGACTCTTAGGAGAGAGGAAGGTAGTGGGCAACTCAGTGTGATGCTGGATGGACATGAGATATTTACATTGCACTAATGGCATATATCAGCAAGGGTGGATTTTTTGACTTTGTCAGCAGGTTCTGTTTTACTGTGGTTGCTCAACAGTAGCTGTAAGGAGCAAATTATATGCTTTTGTGAAAGTAGATTAATTATTAGATTTTACTGCTCAAGCATGTGTTACCTATTGGCATATAGTGCTCTGAGTCAGCCCTAACACAGAGGACCATTTAATAATAATGTCTTGGCTTCAGAGACAGTAACAGTTAAGATGTGGTAACTTTTTAAGCACTTCAGCAGAAGCACAACCGTTCACAGTATTTGTCACAGATACACCTGAAGCAGGTGGAATATTAGAGGGGGCACAAGTTTTTGTATGTTTAACAAAATAAAATGTTCAAAAAGAGTTAAATACTATGAAGATGTACCTTGTCCATAATGCCCATTGCCTTGATTTTTGCAGATTCACTACCCAACTCACTAAGCTGATGCTTTCCCAGTAGCAGTTCTTGTGGAATCTCATCATCATCACCTTAAAAGAAATTAATTAAAAATTAACAATCACATTTCCAATAAGACTTCAAGGAAACCAGTACTTTACAGTCAATATGAAAAAGCCAACTGAAGAAAAAGAATTAATTTTCCAAATAGCTAGCATATCATAGTTCCATCTGATGAAGACTGATGATGACAACTTTTGGTGGTGTTAAAATGACTACTTGTTAAATATGAGTGAAAGTCATAGATTAAAAATATTTTAATCCAAGGTTGTAGACACCATAGCTGTAGTGATTTGCTTATTATGTTGCTCCCTTTGTTCTAGTTCTAAAAAATTAACAAATTATCTGTTATCCATTTAAAAATAAAGTCATGTTGGTCAACCTGAACTACTTCATCAGACACTTATGCTAAACTGGCTTAGTTTCTACTGAAATGGATAAGGAGCATATAGTGATTCAGTGCCCCATCCATAAGAGAATAAGCACTCTGCTGCTGAATTAAATAATCAGTCTCTGTTGGGCCAAAGGCCACAACAGATGCAAACTTATGTGCCTCAGAAATTACCTGTGTATTTGGTGTGTATGTCTAGGTTTTGGTAGCGGGGGGACTACAGGTGTGGCTTCTGTGAGAAGCTGCTGGAAGCTTCCCCCATGACTAAGAGAGCCAATGCCAGCCGGCTCCAGGATGGACTTGCCACTAGCCAAGGCTGGGTCAATCAGAGAGGGCAGTGATGCCTTGGGGATAACGTAGTTAAGAACAAAAAAAAGTTATTGCGCAGATGTAATTGGGACCAGAGGAGAGTGGGGTGAGAATATGTGAGAGGAGCAACTCTGCAGACACCAAGGTCAGTGCAGAAGGAGGAAGTGCTACAGGTGCTAGAGCTGAGATTCCCCTGCAGCCCGTGGTGGAAGACCATAGTGGGGCAGCTGTGGCCTTGCAGCCCAGGGAAGGCCACAGGGATGCAGAGATCCACCTGCAGCCTGTGTAGGAGCCCATGCTGGAGCAGGGGGATGCCTGAGGCTGTGACCCCATGAGATGTCTGTGCTAGAGCAGGGTCCTGTCAGGGACCTGTGGACCTGTGGGCAGAGGAGCCCACACTGGAGCAGGTTTCCTGGTAAGACTTGTGACTCTGTGAGGGACCCACACTGGAGCAGGCTGTGCCTGAAACCAACCTCATGTAAGAGTGATCCATGTTGCAGCAGTTTGTGGAGAACTGTAGCCCTTGGGAAGGACCCATCTTGGAGAAGTTCATGGAGAACTGTCTCCAATGGGAGGGACCCCATGCTGGAGCAGGGGAAGGACTCCAACTCCTCTCCCTGGGAAGTGGCAGGAACTGACCATAAATCCCATTCCTCTTTCCCTGTGCCACTGGGAGGGAGGAGGCAGAGGGGGGAAGGTATTTTTAAGGTCTTATTTTACTTCTCATTATTCTGCTCTGATTTTGTTAGCAATAAATTCAATTAATACCTCTAATTTAGGCCTGTTTTGCCTGTGATGGTATTTGATGAGTGATCTCTCTGGGTCCTTATCTCAACCCATGAACCCTTAGTTAAATTTTCTCTCTCCTGTCTAGCTGCGGAGGGGAGTGAGAGAGAGGCTTTGGTGGGTGCCTGGCATCCAACCATCTTATGTTAGCATTCTTTACAAAGATGCATTTTACAGAAAATACCCTAATGATGTCCCAAAGAGGTATCCTTTCCACTCCAAGGGACTATTATTTGTCTCATTGTGATTTTTGTCTTTTGGATTCTGCAGGGAGGAAGGAGGATATTCTTCCTGTAGTAGCAAATGAAATTGGAAAGGTAAAGGCCTCCACTAAAGGTAGAAGCCATATAAATGCAGTATACTGCAGTGTGTTTCACAGGCTATTAAATCACAAAGAAGGAAGTTTGAAAATACAGAGATGCAAATTCCTTTATGTTTTTAATTGGGGGAAGCATTTTGAAAATTTTTGCCATATTACCAAAAGCTGTAAAATCCATGTCTTCTAAATTTTCCAAAATATTCTCTATTGAAGCAGCAAATCTTTTGAAAGTAGAAGAATCCATCATTTCTGGTGAAAAAGAAATGTATATATAATTATTTTATATACAAATCAGAAAATACAAACTATAGAAAATAAATATTTTTAAATTACCTTCAGGTGTTAGTTTAGGTTCATAAGCTTTCCTCTTCTTTTGTTTTTCTTTTTTCTTCATTTTTCTAGCTACTAATTAAGAGAATAAAGGATTGTTTACACTTTTTATGCTTATATTCAATATTGTATGTAAAGATGTTTATTTAAAATGTTTAATATATCCTTTAAAAATGCACTAGTATTATGGAAGAAATGATTTTTTTAAAACAATCAGTTACCCTCACTAAGGCTAGGAAGAGGAGAATAATCATCCATTTCAGAGTCATTGGGACTGCGATTACGATAACGGCCACTACCAGAAGTCCTCCTTCCTTCATGACAATAACCACTTCTCCTATGGTCACCAGAACTTCTTCTATCATGTTCTTCATACTCCCAAGCTTCATCTCTATCCTTTTTATGTCTTTTACGAGAAGCTAGAAATAAAATGCATTTTCATTATAAGGACAAAAATTCTACTTTTAATAGCTCAAAATTATACATTTGCAAGTTAAACACTATCATATAGATGTTCTGTAAAACAAGCAAACACTCAAACTATCATATAAAAATTTGTTATGGCATTATTCTAACAATTTCTTTTGAATGACATGAAAAAAGTACCTAAAAATGGGAAAGATGAGCAAACATTTAAAAATAAAAATTTACAGGGCATTTGTCATTTTATACAAAGTCAGGAAAGTAGAACAAATCAAAATAAGTTGCATGCTTTTATAACAGAACACTAAGGTTGTCTAAATTCTGACTATTATTGGGTGTCCATGTTCCAATTCAGTGCTTGCTTTGCCCATCTAACACAGTAAGTTCCAATGAGACTTGGTAATCTAGTTACTTAAAGATATTCTGTTTTGCCAAGACAACTAAAATTTTGTCTTGATATATATTGCAGGAGATTCAGTGTAAAGGAGAAAGCTGGAGTCACAATCCTGGGCCAGGCAGCATGTACCACAGAAGGTTATTAAAATCAGTTTTCAGTCAGGACCAAAAAGCCTTGCACAACTGAATGTTGAAAAACTGGGATAAATGTTCTATACAAAACCAGAAACTTGGTGGAAATAAAGTGTGTGTGTGGAGGAGAATGGAGATTTCTTTGTTTTCAAATATAGTCCTAAAGGGCAAAGAGTGCTAAGATGTAATAGAAAAAGGATATGGAGAAAGGAGGTAATTTCATCCATGAAATCAGACAACTCTCCATTATCTAAGGTAACAGGAAAGCAAAGAGATGTCTAACGCAGACTTCGCTATGAAGATCAAAATGGCTCCAAAACATTAAGTTCTAGACTTGAAGGGTTTATTATTCATGTGAACTTGCATATAACAGCCTTGACATCTCTGTGTCTCTACCAAAGCCTCCTGAAGTTAAGAGAGGTATGACTGTATAGAGGGTTGTTTCTGAGCAAAATGGCTCCAAGCATTCAGACAGAAGTGGAACAGAATTGACAAATTCTTTCCACAACCCCAGTTTATTGAGAAGAATAGGAAACATACCAGGATATAGTCAATAGTCAGTCCAGGCTCAGAACTAATGAAACCAATATTGAGTGAGAGGTGATATTAATGCTCTGCACTGCACCCTAGAGGGCTTCCACTTTTGAAAACTTCTGCACAGAGGTGGTTCACATGTTAAAGGTAATAACTTAGTTCATGTTTTTGAGTTGTTCCACTTATGGATCAGACTTGCTTCTGGAGGCAGTACAATCATGTTCACAAGGCTTGAGCTATTAACACTCAATTCTAAAACGGTTGAGAGTTAACTGCAACTGAAAAAACAAAGAGCTGTCTGGGATAACTGAAGTGAGCATATTGGAGAAGTAGGGGGTTTGTAGGAAAAGACTTTACACATTTCAACTGATTCTTTTCCCCCATGAGGTAGTATTTTGTGGAGGTAGATTAAATCTGTCTCCACAGTTTACAAATCATCAGTATCAATTTATGCTCTGTAGGACAAATTCTGACCCCAGCTATATCTCCATGAGAAAAGTAACTTCCAATTTAAACTGATCAGTTTATCAATGCTGCGCAACAAAATAGAATGTGTTACAGTTGTGCTGGCTCTGCAAGGCAAATAACGAACATGGGAACAGCTATTCACAATCAGTTATTGCTCTACAAAGTTTATTTTGAAGCAGATAAAAATAACTAAAATGTAAGTACTAATAATATTTCAAGAGTTGCTATTAATTTTATACATAAAGACTACTCAGAACATAAACATCCAATTTCCTTCTAAATTCTGCCAAACATTTATGCAATAACACAGTTATCAGTCATTGAATGAGATTTAATCAATTTTTAATTCTCATAATTTAATGAAATGCCCTTTCTTCATGAGATACTCAAAGAAATTTATCTTCCATAACAATAACTATTTCATATTTTTAAAGTTCAATTTTGGACAACCAAAAGAATTCTGAAATACATATTTGTAACACTACAAATCTATTGAGTGTACTTGTCACAGATCTTTCATTCTCTTGATCATTTTGTCTTGTTTTACCTGAATTCAGTTTTACAGTATCCTGTGAGAAATATTATAATTTATTTTTGACCCAGATGTCCTCAATGAATTGTTTAGAAAGATGACCAGACCTCTTGAGTGGATGTAATGAACCTAGAATCCCTTAAAGCATATAATTACTGTGAAAGTTTTCCATAATTTACTTTACTCCACATATAAGAATTTCAACAGCCACTAGGGCTTATATGTACTACTTACATTCAAAAGCTTCTTCACTGTCATTGTCTTCATCAGAACTGATTTCAGCATATTTTGGTTTCTCATTAACTGTGCTACGTTTGCGCTTGTTCATTTTCACACGTTCACAAAGTGGCATGGTGGATTCAATTTCTGCCAGGAGATCAGGAGGTAATTCCTTTAACACTGACTGATCTATGCTACCTATTAGTGAAGAGTAAGAATAACAAATGTGAACCTGAAGATAATAATAAAGGCTCAACACTACAGTCCTTTCTCAGGAACTGTTTAAAGTATATCCACTAATAAATATTAGCACAATGGGATATACTTGGATGTATTTGACAGCCCTTATTTAAGTTGCATTTATTGTTCACACTGCAACTAGAAATTAACATAATACATTGCATACACATCTCCTTCAATAAAATATTTTGTTAGTCATATAAGCAAATTCAAAATGGTGAATTTCCTTTGTAAAAAGACATTCTTGCTCTACTTCCACAAAATTTAGGCTTATTTTGGTTCATTCTCTGAATTCAGCAGGTTTTCTAACAGTGTATGTAATTTAAGGATTCATTATGCCTAATTTAAAGTTCTGTTTATTCTCATTCAAATTATTTAGTGTACAGAAGAAAGTAATTTTCCTATTTCCAGCAGTTAGAGACAATCTGTGGCAGAATCTGTAGGGTCTTATCCCTAAATACAGACAAAATCATTGACATTTCAATCTCTGATTCAGATTTTTTTCTTACCTTTTATTAGTAGTTTTATAATGCAACCCAAATTTTTGCTTGATTTTGTTACAAAGCAGAGTTGAAATATTTTCATTTAATATAGAAAAACAGCAAGCTGAAACACATTGGGTTTCTTTTCCACAGAGGTAAATACTTAGCTATCATCACATGATTCTCAGCACATTTTGAAACTATGATTAGGCCCATATAGTCAGTATAAAGTAATTTACAGTCAAAATATTTTACAAGTGACACAAGGAAACCAAATTAATTCAAAAGTATTTCTTGGGGGTTTGTTTGATATCTTATCTTTATTTATCAAAGAACCTATTGCACAGATTTCAAGATTATTGGACTAAACTGTTAACCTTTTTCCAACAACAGAACAAATGCCTTTGTCGTAAGTGCCTCTCTCTCCTTCCCAAGAAATAGAGAAAATCACCTGCCAATTGCTATACATACACACACAAATTCTCCAAGAAATCATCTTCTGGATGATAATTCACTTTTAAAATTACATTAACTATATCACTAACATAACTTTCTAAAATTTATTTCCATTTTTAGACAAATATTCCATCTTCTAATCCAAGTTTAGTTCCTCCCCCACTTTAAACAACTTGAACTGGAATTAGAAGAGCCTGAAGAAGAGAAAATAGTTTCCAGCAATAAAATGCTCAGTCTCATATATTACTGGTTTCACATATCGCTACAATGAAACTAATGATCAGAACATTATTTTTCTATAGTTCTCAGGTATATTCATCAAGTCATCCCATTTAAGTGCATTTTAAAAAGGATTTAACTTAAAATATTGGGGTTTTCAAACTGAGGTAGGAAAAGTTATTTGAGGACAGCAAAACAGCAAAAGTTCTTTCTGCTTCCCCCATGCTGTAGTCACTCATTTATTTGCTTTAAATTTCCATCCTTTGATAGTCACCACCTGACAAAGTTCTAAAATTTGCAGTATTGCTTTTAAAAATGCTAGAAAACATTTCACAGTGTGGTTTACCATGGTGCTTTGAAATTATTAGTCTTTGTGGACTGGACACTAGATTGAAGGTAGGCAGAAATAAGACAGCATGGACAGATCAGTTCCTCTGTGTGCATCAGCAGCTGACTGGATGCCAGCCAGGTCTAATCTAGATGCTGCGTAGCCACGTCTGAGCAGTGGTATCCCTACATTAATACTCTTTGCATGCCTATGCCATGTCTGAAGAGAGTTAGCATACATTCAGCCTCAGACTAGTGGAAAATTTGCACATACATGTTCAAGACAATTTCTACTGGTGAAATTGCTAGAGGGCCTCAGATCCTGGGTTATTTTAACATGGATTCTCCATGCATTATTGGTAATTTCATTGAAATCAGGGGGACAATACACAATAGCATAAAGCCTATAGGAAATCTGGCCAAATATACTGCAAAAACCATCTGCAAGTAAAGGAACAAAAGTTGTGTTATGATTCATACAGATGCTTAAAAGCTAGATGGGCTAGATGTACTTACACTAGCAGGAGTATTTTTCTACAAATATATCTTTAAGCATCTCCTAGTCTACAATGAAAAGTAAATTAAAAACCAGAATAATTAGTAAGACAGATTGCTTGAAAAGGAAATAAAAAAAGGAAACAAATCAGTCATGGATTATATACCAATCTTGGCAAGAGTTCCATAACCAAATTCTAATTCAATTCAATTTCAAATTCAGTTTTAAAACTATGCCTGAATGTTTCATGATACAATTTTAAGATTGTGAACATTTTGAGGAACTGTTAGAACAGAATTCATTCTTATTTTCCTTATACTGTGCACAAAAAACATATCAGTAAGATAAAAAGTGATATATTTTAAGTAAGAAAACCCAAAAAACCCACTCACCAAAACAAGAAGTAAAAAATCACAAGCTACTACTTTCATACCTCCTAGGAATATCTATTCTTGCTTTCCTTATTGATTTTGTTCTGGAGGTAGAACACTACTCAGTCTTTAAAAATAAGTCAATTACCACAGTGTTAATTATACATAAATGAAAAATAAAAATGCAAGTACTGTAAATATTTGGAAAAATAACTTTATTTCCTTTTCAAAAGTTCTAAGTATTATATGTTCTCCAATATAATTTCAACTAATGCTTAAACTGTACTCTTTCCTGTTACAGATATTTCAGATGACAGTATAACCTTCTCCCTTTTTCTTTTATTAGGGGATATGAAAAGCTTTCTTGAATAAAGAAGAGGATAGCAGAAAAGAGAACAATAAATTATTGCAAAGAGCTCCATAATCTATCTATAAAATGTTTTTGTCACGTTGTTCCCTGGAATGAGTCTGCTGCATGCCCAGTTTCCTTAGCTGCTGAGGATTGTAAATAACCAAATCTAAAAAGTTTTACTCATGCAGTACACAGGAGTTGAGCATCACTGCACATGTATGAACAATTCTGATATACATGGAAAAGGACTCCCTATCCTTTCTGAAGAATTTCAGGGATATTATATACTGTGAAACTTCAGTCAAGATTTTGAAAATATTTTACTTTATTACTTATGTTATTTTGAGTCAGGGCAACCCAATCTTCACTAGAAACATCTTACTAAATTCCATTTTTATAGTTCTATATTTTATAATAAATGTAGTATTTGTACAGAGTAACAGAGAAATAATTAAGATATCCAGTTCACCATAAGAATCCAGTCACATGGCAACAAACATTAGGTTATAAAACCCCATAATAATGTCTTTTCAGTTTACAGGATATTTTTCAAAAACATTTAAAAGACAATAGAACATAAAACCATTTGAAAGTATCTACAAAAACATGTATGATCAACTTAAGCTTTTCAATTTGTTTGATAAGTTTGTGAAGAGCTGGTACCTACTTTCCTGTTACTCTACTTTCTGAAAAATTTTCCTTGTCAAGAGAATAACTCAATTTTTTGCAATGTGCGTGATCAGCATATATGGTATGCCTAAATGGACTATAGCCATCAGTGTTCTTCAGCCATCACTTCAATATACTCTCAAAGCTGCTGCTACTATTAAAATAAACAAACAAAACCCACAAAGAATGCCATCACAACCAAATCTTTGTTCCACTGTAAGGAATCACAGTGCTGATAAGTTCCACATTAGTGAAACTGAAGGATGAATCACAGAGTAGCTGTAAGAACAGTTCATATTGAAGAACTACGTACATGAACAACCACTTGTTCAGTGCTTTTCTAAACCTATGCAATGCTGTTCATGACTTAAAGTTGCTTGCTGAAGGAAGAAGATATGTTTGGTTTTATTTGATTGCTATTATAAAAAGATTTCTTAGAGAAGATATTCTAGAATCTTCAGCTGTTAGTGAATATCCACTGACCATCAAGATGCTTGTTGCTCACCAAGCAGTCCTTGACAAAATATAATACAGCTAAAAACCAGCCAGAGAAACTCAGCTAAAAATGAGGCCTGTAAACCTCCTCCCATATTCTATTTTAATTTGGGAAGCTTTTCAAAGGGTTTTGCCATGTACAGTGAAAAGAGTTCTATAAATGTCTAGTGGATATAGTATTTCCCTTCTTCATGTATGGCTTAAAAAAAGAATGGCAAGGCACAGATCTAATTCAAAGTTCAGCATTGCTTTTTGTTCATAACTTGATGGATGGTTTGAAGTTTGTACAACAGTCTTTAGTTAATATTTATGCAATTTTAATCTTTAGAATGATCCAAAATCACTTTGCCTTGAAGTCAAATAGATCTCCCTGATTCAGGCAGATTCATCCATCACCAGAATGCCTTCAAGAGAGGTTGAACATTAAAAAAACCACCAAAAAAACCCCCATTATTTTGGACATTTATTAGATCCATTCAATATGGAAAGCACAACTATATTTTGACACAATTAGTGTGTTCATATTGGTTTCACCTGGCTTGATATGGTAACTTCAAACAAGCAGCTATGGAAAAGGGGATGATGCTTGCTGATGCTTAGGTCAACTTTCCAGGATCAGAGAGGCTGTTTCTGCCATAAAATCAAAATCAAATCTTCTCAGCAATGATTTATTTTGCTTTTCATACTATGGAAAGCAGATGTATGATTTACACATTTTGCTGTAATTTCCTATTAACTGACAAGTCATCAAGATTTGAAAATACTTTTAAACCTAAACTCCGATTTTCTACTTCCATAAGAGATGGTTAGTACAGTGGAAACAATCCATATCAGTTTGCTTATATGATTACTTTGAAATAACCATGACATCAAAATTTCCTGTTTGCACATACATCTATTGCAACAAATGAACAAGTGCTTGAAGAAAAACTGCCCCTGAAGTTCACTAAAAAACTAAGATTATGTGAATGAAGTCTTTTGCATAAATTAGCTTCTCATAAATGCTCTTTTCTATTTCTGTATGCTAATACTTCGTAATAAGTAAAGATGCAGCTAATGCAATTTCATATTTGTAATCTATATATACCTCGTATTTTAAAGTGCAAATTTTTCCACATATCAAGACATTATAGAAAAGAACACCCAAGGGTTTAAGAAGGAACAATGACACTTGTTTGGGGTGTGGATATGAATCTTAACTTTGTATTTCTCAGTGTTTAGAAATTTAAGTTTAGTCACTCCCCACATTCTGGAACTTCAACACTAATAAATTGCCTCATATCTTAATTTTGACATTAAAAAAAACAACTTATATTACAGCTCAATTTTGCCCTCCCCTCACTCCTTTTTAGTCACAGAAGACATTAAATGCTTACTGGACTCTTCTTATTTTGCCAATGCCTAGTATATCCAGTCTTGCTGTTCTTCCACAGATACCAAGCTCACCTTACATGCCCTCTCTGAGCATTTGATAGAGGATGTTCCAGTGATTTTAGGTCTACCTCCCTTATGGATGACTAGGTTACTGCTCAACTCTTTCAAGTCATTTTGGGTCATCACTATAACTAAACTGATAAAACATCCCGTGCCAGACATATATACAGGAAGGAAAGCAGTTTCTTTCTAAATTAGCTCAACCAACCTTCAAACTCTGCTAAATCAAATAAAATATACTGTTACTCCATAACAAGAGTGCCACCTTCTTGTTGGATAGCCATATCATTGTAACTACAACAGCACAGATTCACAGCTTAATTCTATTACAACCACTTGTGCAGATAAGGTTCTATTTTAGATTAAGAACTAAAAGAAAAAAGAGGGGATAAAAGTACTTCCCTGCTTTATAAAGATGTTTGGAAAATAAACACCCTTTAAAAACAGTTAAGTACTGTTACAGTATAGCACTCAGGCAGTACAGTGCAAAGGGCCACATGACTACCTGTGATTGATGAATAGCTTACTGGTTAAAGCTGAAAATTTTCAGCTATCCCTTAGTGTGCAAATTTAATTACATCCTTTCCATTGTGCTCTCACTTAAAATGCTCCATTACATCTTTACATCTCAGTCCGTGGTGATCAGAGTCCCCTGCTCACCAGCATCACACTACAAATAATTCTGTGGCCTGGAGAGTTTTAAGAACAGAAGGGGAAACACAGGGAAAACACTATCCTTTCATCAAAATGGAATTTAAGGCATGAGGAAAGTACATCTGCTCATAAGACAGAAGTTACACTTTTATCTCAATACCCTATCATCAGCTGAAACACACCATTAAGATGAATACTGATGAAAATAATCTGAGTAGTCATGCATTTACTTTTCTCTTTCCCATTCTCTGCCTTAAGGTTTGTGGAAGGTGTGGAAGGTATGGCAGGAGCATCCTCTGGCAGGAGGGAGAGAAGTACTGTTTGGAAGTATGTCCTATATCATTTCATAGAACCTGCTTGAACACATCTTTCAAAATAATTTTTCCTCATCTACCCTAATACTGGCACAAAGGGAAAGCTCTAAGCCTCTAAATAAGCAAAAGGAGAGGTTCAAGCTCTCTGGTTATATTCCAGTCCTTAGCTCTGACTTTAAGAAATGGGACACAGTCAGGTTGGTGGGTCAGAGAAGAATCTGGACACAGAAACAGAATAATTCCGTGATGTAGTAGATGTCATCATTACCCATGGCTAAGCAGCACAAATTCAAAAAGGATTTTTCAATTGCACAAAGTACTCTTAGAAGAAAGAAATTTTACAGAGGGAAGAGATTTCCAAAGAGCACCCTGAAGGATCCAAAGATCAAGGAATATACTGAATACATATTCTCCAAAGATGCCAAGAAGCATGAGAACTCACTTTACATCAATATCAATGATTTCCTCAAGCTATCTGATTTCTGCAGCAACTACAGCCATGAGTTATTTTATTCCCTATTGCTATTTCCTGACTTCTCATCTTTATAAAAATTGACAAAAGAAGGCTAGAATAGTTTTGCAAGATACTTCATAAAAAATATAGCAGTACTCAGAGTAAAATGGAGCAAGATCAACAATTGAAATAAATGCAGCACTGCACAAAGAACCTCACTTTTATGAATCTACTATTAATGCTTGTAATCTGAAATTTATGACGTGTTTTCCCAACCGTGTATTCTGATTAATTTAAAAACTGAGCCATGGGGCCTCACCTAAGAAAAAAGATCTTCATTAAATATAATCATATCAAACCTCAATTTTTCTTCTCATCAAACTCCTACATAATCAATATAACACAACTAAGATCTTTGCAGAGAACAAGCAGAACAAATTCCATGATTTATATCTGTTTTGTGACTATAGGCACATCATCTGCTTTTACCTTGCTCTATCATGGAAAGATTCTCATACTTTATCACTGAAAATATCACATGAAGATACTCTTGGTTTACTTCTTCAAAATAACTTAATGACATTAACAACAAGAACAACAAATTGCTGATATTTCTGTTCATTGGTAATATTACTATGAAGCAAAAATAAATTGCCAATTTCAAGTAAATAGTTTAAATTTTCCTACACAGAAACAGCCACTGAAAATGGTAGAAAATGTCGAGCAACAGAAAAGTTCATTTACCAGAAGCAAATGTGAGGGTTTCCCTTATTTGTATTTTACCAAATTTACCCTTTGTCTAAAAGAAAATTCAAAGCAAAAATTTTGATCACATATGCCAAGAAATAACATCCATATTTAGATACTTACTTATGCACATGAACAAGTCAGCACTGCATATTGTAATATCCAACAAATTGCTGGCCCACATTTTTACATATTGCAATGCATTGTTGCAAAAATAAATGATGCAAAATAACTTCAGCTTTTCCCAAAAATAAGAGGAACCTGATCAATCATCCATACCCATGAACCAAAGGCAGTTTCAGACTTTCAATAAATTGCTCTGACAAATTAGGTAATAAATTTCTATCACTTACATGTAGCAAAATAATTTTTCAAAAGTGAACTAGTTAAACAATGCACTCCTAAATCTGCAAACAAAACAACATTATTTCAGATGAACCAAAGAACAATTAAATTATTAGATTTGGTCAAGTTTACTGTTGCTGCTAAGAAGTAGATGTGCAAGAAGTAAATTTCCCTCTTAGTATCAAGAGAAGACTTAAGAACAATTGTGAGAGCAAGAATCAAAATATGTACCTTAGTGGCAAAGACAAAAATAGGAAATAAGCAACTTCCAGGCAAAGCAGTGTGCTGAAAGTGTCTCCTATTGTACTGGTAACAGATCAACACAATAAAGGACTCCAGTGTGCAACTGCTGAATTCCTTCTGTCTACCTGATATCAGTTTATCCATCATCTACCAATAGTAGCTTATCCAACATCTACTTCTGAAAAACTGACATCAAAGCTAAAGGCCCCAGAGAGTATGTACAATGCCCACACATCCCAGCACACTTTTTGGAATAGAAGAGATGCACCATACTTAAAAAAATCCCTGCAAGTAGGAACAATCTATGCTAGAAAACTAAGATCTTTCCAGACTATTGGATTTAACTGATGTTATTTACATGTATATATATAAAATATATATTTATGCCTCAAGTATTTTTCAAGCCATGAACCTATTCATTCCAGAAAGGAGAAAAAAAGTTAGAGCTAAATGAACAGAGTATATTAAAATTGATCCTTTGAAAACCCAACATATCTTTAAATAGTTCTAATGTCACGAGGAACAGCCAGCTTCTCTTCTAGACTAGTTAAGTTGAAAAGAGGTAGTCATCAATATCTCAGAAAAGAGGAAAATCAGGAAAATTGTATAATTCTCATGAAAGTGATGTTTATTCTACAAATTCAGTTAAATTTAGAGCTTAAGGGAAGCTTTAAAGACTTCAGCTGTAAACCATTAAATATATCCTTTACTTCTCTGAAATGTGGCATAATTTACTAGAGAACTTCAGAGAAAGTTTTAACATGCTTGATCCATGTGGTAGTATATGCACATGCAAGATGCCTAGTGAGTTATTACTCTGGCCCTCCCAAATGCAAATGCAGTTGCTACCAGGAACTCTAAGTGATTCCAAATTTCAGATTTGTGGAATTAGGACTTTCCCAATGGTTATTTTTACAAAAGGACAATCTGTAGTAAGCAATCTGAGTTCCAGGAAATATGCTTTTATTCCAGTTATTTCCTAGCAGCACAACTGCTTGCCCCACTGATTTCAGTAAGTACAACAGTATGCCTTTTTCAGCATCAAGGGATTGTTATTTTGGAAATAAATTTGAGTTGAACTCTAAAGTTTTCTTGATGAGTTAATATCCATAAGATATTTTTCTCAAAGTTTTGTCAATTTTGTTTTTGTAGAAGTCCTATACATGAAGGATTTAAGCAAATGTTTAAAATTTATTTATACTCCTTTTTTGTCTAGTTTTCGGCTGCACCAAAAGTATAGGTGAGTAGCTCAGCTGTCCTGTCCAGAGAAGCATCAGAAGTTTGCTCACTGAGCCTTTTTTGTCACTCCTGTCTAAAAGATGAGGCCTAACTGGTTACTCTGCTTCACAAGTGAGGCTTTTCAGCAGTACTAGAACTCAAAGATGGACTATCACATTACACACATGCCATGGAACTTTGTACTGCTACAGCCTGCCACTGACTACAAATTACAGTTATTATAGGCTCTGAAAAAGTAATCTGAAATTTAAAAAAAACACCAAAAACACAAGCATAGAACACAGAAATATCTAAAAGCACTGTTTCAACCCTGTGACATAAAGATGATTAAGTAGCAGTAAATTTTTTAGCTGCACTTGTAAAAATATGAAGAGGACCTTTGAAGAAATGGCAAATCTTCACTCATATTTCAGAGTATAGCAGCAAAGAACACAGAGACTTGTAGTGACCAATAAAAACCTGTGTTTAAAGTTCTGCACTGTACCGATAATGAAATTCTAGAATAACAATCTACACAACGAAGAAGCATTCAACATTATATTCTGCAGTGAAATTATCACCTTTTATTTTATTTTTTTTTTACAACAAAGCCTTTTTAGGTAATATTTGAAGACTCAAAAGGTGTTCCTGCACAAGTCTTAAAAAATTCACACTCATTTGTCCCAGAATTAAAATTTACAATTACATATGTGGTGCTTATTTTAGGAAGCTAATCCTTTGAATATATTATAAGCCAACTCAGACATCTCCTTACCACACTTAAATTTTTCTCTCATTCTCTTATTTCTCTCATTCTCTGTGTATGTGTCTATCGGGACCTTAGTAAAGCCTTGACACTGTCTCCCACGGCATTCTCCTGGAAAAGCTGGCAGCCCATGGCTTCGAAAGGTGCACTCTGCTGGGTAAGGAACTGTCTGGATGGCCAGGCCCAGAGAGTCATGGGGAATGGAGCTACATCCAGTTGGCAGCCAGTCACCAGTGGGGTTCCCCAAAGCTCAGTATTGGGGCCAGTCCTGTTTAACATCATCATTGATGACCTGGACAAGGGGATCAAGTGTACCTTCAGTAAGTTTACAGAGGGCACCAAGTTGGCTGGAGTCTTGATTTGCTGGAGGGCAGGAAGGCTCTGCAGAGGGGTCTGGAAAGGCTGGAGCAATGGGACAAGGCCAATTGTATGAGGTTCAACAAGGTCAAGTGCCAGGTCCTGTCCTTGAGTCACAACAACCCCATGCAGCTCCAGGCTGGGACAGAGTGGCTGGAAAGCTGCCCACAAGGAAAAGGACCTGGCAGTGCTGAACAACAGCAGCTGAACATGACCCAGCATGTGCCCAGGTGGGCAAGAAGGCCAATGGCATCTGGCTTGGATCAGAAATGGTGTGACCAGCAGGACCAGGGAAGTGATTGATTGTCTCTCTGTACTCGGCACTGGTGAGGCCACACCTCGAGTGCTGTGTCCAGTTCTGGGCCCCTCACTGCAAGTAAGACATTGAAGTGCTGGAGTGAGTCCAAAGAAGGGCAATGGAGCTGGGTCAGGGTCTGGAGCACAAGAAGTGGCTGAGAGAGCTGAGGGTGTTTAGCCTGGAGAAAAGGAGGCTCAGGGGGGACCTTCTTACTCTGTACAACTCCCTGAAAGGAAGATGGAGCCAGGTGGGGGTCAGGCTCTTTTCCCAGGGAGCAAGCAATAGGACAAGAGGAAATGGCCTCAAGTTGTGCCAGGGGAGGTTTAGACTGGATATTTGGAAAAATTTCTTCACAGAAAGTGTTATCAAGCACTGGAAAAGGCTGCCCAGGGCAGAGGTAGAGTCACCATCCCTAGAGGGATTTAAAAGACATATAGATGTGGATCTTGAGGACATGGTTTAGTGGTGGACCTGGCAGTGATGGGTTAATGGTTGGACTTGATGATCTTAGAGGTCTTTTCTAACCTAAATGATCTTATGAACTATAAAACTGATAACACGTTTCATCTCAAGATAGTTGATCGGTATAGCTATAAGAAGCAGCAGAGAAGGTATTCGTTGAAGCTCTGAAACGAAAGCATAGCAAACATGACCTCTTCATTGCAGGCACAAACTTGAAGAGAAAAGTTTAATGCATTCCTCAAAAAACATGCATTTACATTAAAACCAGGATAAAAGGCATTCACAGATGTTAAAACCAGAAGCAAAAAAAAAGTGCTATAATTCATTCTGACCTGCAAATAACAAGCCATAAAAATTCACCATAAAAATTCACCATAAGACCCCTTAACAAAAATACTGTGAAAAAAACTTCTGTAACTTTCCTCTGAGCTAGAGTGCATCTTTTAGAAAAATGCTCAAAGATCAGGAGAGAACAAAAAATGTTGCTTCTTTCTTGCAAATGCCAAAAGGGACAGTTGGGATGGTTCAATCTTAACAATCTCATACTACAGCTATCCCAGTCATATAATAGCCTAACAAACTTTCAAACCTGTATATAAAATTTGCTTAAAATGCTACTTGGTTTTTTTACAGTACAATGCAAGGCTTATCCATGAACACAATAACAGGATGATTTTAAAATTTAAAGTTTACTGAAACAATGTAAAATTATATAGATGTTCAGTACATGTAGCATTTATTTTAGCTTAAAATAAGTTGATTTCACTGAGTTTTATAATCAATGGGCATTAGTCCCTTAAGACAGAATAACTATCTAAATGGTTTTTGAATCACCTGAACTAATCTTAGTTTAAACTGGATTTCAGTTAAATCACAGCAATGATGTTGTATGTGACAAAGCCAGGAGAACATATTTTCTTGGGAAAGAATGAGAAAGGAGAAACAAAGGACAAGAAATACATGGAGGTGAAAGAAGGAAAGATAAAGCAAAATATACTAAGCTACATGGAATAGGAGGGATGCAAGAAGAAATGGAATAATGATGCAAAAAGGCAGCCCTAGAAAATATTTGCTACAATCTATTAAGAAATATATGATGAACTAAATAAAAAATGTTTATGAAAATTACGTCTTCTAGTGCAGTAAAACAGTTATAAGTAAAAATGGCATGTAGTAAAACTGGATGCTATTTCTCTGAATTGGAGTGAGGACATTGTGGAAATGACATGAATATTTTCTATATCTGTTATTGACAAATAGACCTTGGCTTATTAAGAGATATCTTTATGAATTATGAACCCTAAATTATGAACACTGGAATTTGCTTAATTGTATCCTAGAAAGTAGGCTACCAGGAAGTTGGGAAAAAAATGTAAAACTAAAAATACACATGAAAAATCTGAACACTCAAAACTTGATTTGCAAGAGAAACATAGTTATTCTTTCCATGAAACTTATTTCCAGTATCATTGTAAGAATCTTATTCTAGATACAATAGCAAAGAGACTGATATCAGATTCAAACTTTTTTTTCCCCTGGAAACTATGTCCCAAGTTATTTCCAAATATGTAAGAAATATATGACTTCATAAAACACAAAATACACAAAAACACTGCAGAAAAGCTATAAACCTGAATTTAAAATAAATGCACTGCTCATGTGTGACACTGCTAGTAGAGTCATGCCAACTGGATTAGTCAATAAAGCCTTTACACATTACTAATATATACTATATAAATAACCACATACAATACAGACTACAAAAAAGCCTACTTCAGAAACATTTTAGAAAGCATACATACACTGTATATAGCTCAGAGGGCTCTAAATTTACCAGTTTTCTGCACATAGAGTTGTGTGATTTCAAAGTCTATCCTTAGGAGCTGAACTCCATCAGAAAGTTTTCCATATGCCTTATAATGAACATAAAACTTTTATCTGAAATCTTTAGACTAAGCTGACAGCAAGGATGTAAAAATTTTCTGTCTGACTCTAGATAACTATTATTGTTAGAACTGGAAACTGGCTTTTCTGAATATCAAAAAGGGAGAGGGGAAATGTTCATATTTCCTGGATAAAGAGAAAATATTTAACAAGATGCTAACATTTTACAAATAAGCAATACTCATGCTGTTAAGTCTTTAAGGGTCAATACAACTAAGTTAGTAAAGAACAGACATAGCAAAATAAATTAATCATACAGATATCAACTCAGTACACATGCACATAAGCATAGCTATACATTCAAAAAGATTTCTAAATCAGTTCTTATCAGATAAACTTTGTAAGCAAACATTTTATTCTCAAATTAATGAACAATGATATACCCAGATCTGCATTAATAAATAATCCTGTATACAGTTAAAATCCTCTCCTCTGACACTTTATCTGGCTATTTTTGAGACATGACAGCTCTATAAACATAACTACATAAGAAATCTAAATGCTCTAAATGCTAAACAATAAAAAAGAACCCTGACCACTTAGTAACACTGATTTCACAATGTGAAATTATCTACTTCAGTCTGAAATGAAAGAAACTAAAATTATAGCACCAAGAATAAAACGTTAAATCTGCAGAAGAGACAAACAAATATCAAACCTACGATCTGTTATGAATAAATTCCTGTTTATATGACTAATTTGATAATGCCAGTCTACTGTTTACGTTTCTTTCCTCTTTCCCCATACACTGGACCATAGAGACAACACTATCTGAATTCTACTAAAGATAAAACTTTTTAATAATCTTATTGTCACACAGCCTAAAGTATGGAGACTTCCCAACAGAGCTGTATTTATAGTGTAAGAGGTAGATGGGGCCTTGTAACTGCCTTCTTATCTCATCATGTAAAAATATCCCTTAGAAAAAACGCATTTCATTTCCAAATAAAAACATAAACGAATCTTAGGGCTTGTATACATAGTATTTCACGACACTTCAGCTACAACAATTTAGTTTCAATAGTACCATTCCCTTATACAGACACACCTAATCATATAATAATGTTTAACTAGATAAATTACCAGATTAAGTTCATGTAACTGAAGTACATTTTAAGACTATTTAAGTGTTCCCACATTAGGAACTTGCATTGGAATAAACAAATTTTAGTTACACTGTAGCAAGATTTCCAATAACCACAATTCCATAGACAAATTTCACTTTGTTCCCCAAAATCACCATATAAGCAAGAGTATAAACTATCAAACATTTGTGTTTTATTTCTAACCATAAGAGTAACAAATCTAAAAGAACAGGAGTATACAAGATATAATGCAATTAACATTAAAAAAAAACCTTACCTTTATTAGATTTGGATGACTTGTTCTTGCTAGGTTTAAAACAAGAGCCCCTTGATTTATCTTCTCTATCCTTAATAAATTTCTGCACATCATCCAACGAAAGTTTTTGAAGGACAACTACAGGCTTAGCTCCTTTATTTAGATCTTCAACTAGCCCAGTCTTCTCTACTTTGTCCTGTTCACCTTTAAATTCAGTTTTCTTTGATTCCTGAGTGACATTGACATCTTTATCACGCTTGATTTTGGGAATGACAAAATGTTTCAATGCGCCAGATCTTGCCCCCAACAAATAACTGGGAAACTCTGCTTTATTGTCAGCATGTGCTTTATTACTATTTACTTTACTCTTATTACCATCTGTCCTTTGTTCATCCTTGCTGTTTTGTGATTTAAAGCCAGGTTTATCAGGTCTTGATTTACTAGGATCTCCTCTACCTTCCTGTTTAATGTGAGGGCTGTCAGGTCTTGATTTCTGATCCCCAGAAGAAAACCTTTCCCTTGATTCACCAGACTCATGTCTATGTTTCCTTGTAAATTTCTCAGGTTTTGAACCATCAGATTTAATACCATGTTTAGAATCATGTTCATTTTTGTTTGAGGATCTCAAATATTCAGGTCTTCTGATCTTGGATGGATCTCCTCTGTATCTCTCTGACTCCTCCCTGTCCTCTGATCTTTGTTTGAGGCTATCATGGTCACGCCTTGGTGTATCAGAAACTGAGCGCCCATCAGGCCTCTGTTTTGTTGCATTGGGTCTACTTTCAGATTTTATCCTTGAAGGATCAGATTTCACATCTAGTTTATGCCTAGATATTTCTATTTTCTTATCTGATAATGGTTTACTTGAGTCCCTCCTGTTATCATGTCTATGTTTTGGCATTTCAGGCCTGCCTTCATTCTTCTGTTTCGGTGTTTCAGGCCTCGGCCTTATTTCCTGTTTGCCATTATTTTGTTTTCCCTCATTTTGTTTTATCTCCATTTGCCTGCTCTGGTTTTGTTTTGATTCTGTTTGTCTGTTCTCATTTTGTCTCACTTCCATTTGTCTGCTTTCATGCTTGCTTTCATGTTTAGCTTCTACCTGTTTCTTCTCATTCTGTTTACTTTCCAACCGCCTGCTCACATTTTGCTGAAATTCCATTTGTCTGTTTTCATTTTGCTGGATATCTGTTTTTTGACCCCCAAAGTCTGACATTTTCCTAAAAATCTCGGGATGGTTTTCAGGTTTAAATTTAAGAACTCCAACAGTGTCTTCTTGGGGAACACACACAAACACGTCATTATACTGCTTAATATCTTCAGGTTTTTTGATGATGTCCAAATCCTGAGTTACTGTTGCCTGAGAGTCTGCTCTTCCTGCTTGCTGCAGATCAATACTAACCATCAGTGCTGGCCTTGCCCCATTTCCTGCAGAACCTGTCTCCTGAGAAGCTGCTCTATTTCCTCCAGTAGCACCTCCAACCTCCTGTGGTTTGTTTTCTTGTTTTCGCTTCTTCAGAGGCTTATCTACAAATTAAAAGAGAAAAATCACAAATGCTATATATTAGAAATAGGCAAATGTTCAAGCAAAAATGTCCATTCCCCTCCACCCCCACCAATTAATCCTCCTCCACATCTATGTGCACACAAACAACAAAACCCATTGAATTTAAAAGCAAGAATAGAACTTCTCTAATACTTTTTAATGTGTTCATTATCAATCCACCACATGTGCCAATTAATCATTAAAAAACATCTTCAAAACATATGAAATCAGTTCCTGTACAATTCCCAAGAGAACCATCTAATAAAGAAGCTGCAATAATGGCCAAAAAAATATTTACAGTTGAAGCAAGTTTTGAGGAATACTACTATAAAAGACTATCTTTTGCAGATTAAGCCTGGTTCATTATACATGAACTATGCAAGGATCTGCAATGATTATAACAGAGCTTCTCCCTACTTGATTCAGTTGGGCTTCACATATATTGTAGCCAGGGAAAACATGAACAATGAACAAAAATTATTAAAATAAGTCCAACACTCCATGCTTCTCTTTGAAACAAAGAGTATATCAAGAGTTGGAGTCTATACCATATCACATATGAATAAGTGGGGGGGGCACTAAACACTTAAAAGCTTCAGTATTTTCCCCTTACAACCATAATGCTTTTCATGGATGAAATAAAAAAATCAGTGATAATTTGATGTAGTGTCAAGAACTTGACTTTACAATAATCCTTTCAGTTTACATTTTAAAAAAATCATTAAAAGTAGAATACAGAAAAATAGAAAGTGAGCCAACCATCCCCTCCTGTAATTTGGTAGAATTCACAGAAATGAGAAGCACATGAAAATATCTATTAATTTAAAATACAACCTATTTATATTACCAACATGATACTCTAAAACTAAAATTAATTTCTACCATGAAACTCAAAAGCCCTACCTGCACTAAGGCTTATGTTCTCATTTTGTAGTTTGTTAATAAAAAAAGATATTTTCTCTGTAATCAAGGAAAATGATTTTAAGTCTAAGTAATGACCAAACACAGGTTGAAAATTCTATCAAAATGTCTAGACCACAAATATAGTATAAGAAAAATAACTTATTTTGTGCTTAGATTTGTGGTGCCTTTTCACCAGATGCAATGAGCCAGCTCTCCTTTTGGGAGCAGGGGAAAAGTAAGGAGGATGCAATCAAGGAAGAAGGAATGAAACGCTTAACAAAAATTCCCCCAACCTCTCAAATTGTAAACCAGAATTATAACTATGACATCTAATTTCCTCTATCCTTGTAGAAGATTCTGATTCAGAAGAATTAAAAATTTTAAGGATCATCTCCAAAATTAACATTAGAACACAGTAACAAGTAGTAAGATAGTCAACTCCAGTGATGTGAACAGGTTTGTGGGTATTTTCCATCATTTTAATTCTCAAATCTATTTGTATATCTCTAACTTTCTAAAACTCAAAAATTATGTATAGCATTTAATGTCTGAAAGACAGTAAAGACAAATACAATAAACTCCATGCAGAAACTGGTCAACTGCAAATAAGGAACTTTTCAAAGTAGGAACACTTGCCAACTTTATGATAGACATGTGAACCAAAATAAATTTGATTAATTGAAAGTGCAGCTTTTTAGCATGGCGGTTTTTCCTTTTTCTGTCCAACAACAACAAAAACTGCTGGATTCATATGAGAGCTTCTATAGATTAACTTCCTTACACTACTTATTAAAACAAATGTGGGTTTTTTTTGAAACCTTCATACAATGACAAAAAAATATTTTTCTTCCTGTGACTAAGAGGGCTTTGATCTCACTGAGCTTCATAGCAAGTCTTAGGAATGACCATGAAGTAGGAGCTTCCAAACTGAGAGATTTCAAATTTGACTATTTTTTTAAAACACATATACATTAATATACATACATACACACACATATCACACTACCTTATTTCTCAATTAAAACTGTTGAAATTTTGAAACACAAATTGAGAAACTTGTGTTCTTATGAAAAAGTCAGTCAGCTTTTTCATTTTAATCCAGAAATGTCAGTCACACTGAAAAAGTCCTGTAAAGCTCTGATGGTGGATCTAGCTTTTAAGACATTACTGTTACCAGTTATCTGCCCTGTCCCTTTAACTGAGGTTATCACCTGTAGCAGAAAGGAACACACATTCACATTTCTACAAGTGTGTTTCATTGTCTAGTGCATCAGATTACAGCACAAGTGAAGATGGTTTGCATTAACCTAACCAGACTGAACAAGCCAGCTAAGAACCAAGCAAAGGTTTTCTTCTGCTACCCCTACTATAGGAGCAAGGCAAATGGTAAGGAGATGTGATGCCTTAAACTGGTGTAGCTAGATCAACGAAAACTCACCTTTCAGAGCCCTCATGCTGAGGGCTCTATGATTAAACAACCAAAACAATTCAAGTATGACCAATTTTCTCTCTTGAACTTCCATGGGCTCAAAATTCTGCTGTTCATCATCATCCAAAATGTCAAATTGTAAGTTGAGAACATATAAATAGATGATTGCATCATAACTTGTCACATTCCCTCTAAATACAGAGCTCATTTGACGCACCTTCTTTACTTCTCTTGACAACTCAGTAAATTATAACCACAACCTGTTGATAACTTATCTGAGAAGAAAGGGGTGCCTTCAAAGTTTTCTTTTCCTAAATGCCAAGGTGATTGCAGATGGAGTTAGAGATTATTCACAGATTTCTTGATATTTCCAGTGCATCTTGAGGGTGGTCCTCAGAACTAGACTTAATAATGACAGTTTTGCCTCTATGAGAGTTCTGGACCTAGGACAAAAAAGCTGACCCAAGTATATGAAAAGAAGCAAGTTCACAGACAATACAAAACTAGGAGGACTTGTTGACTCCCTTGAAGGCAGAGAGGCCCTGCAGAGAGACCCAGACAAATGAAGGGGCTGGGCAATCATCAACCATATGAAGTTCAACAAGGGCAAGTGCTGGATTCTGCACCTGGGATGGGGCAACCCCAGATGTACAGACAGACTAGGGAATGAGAAGCTGGAGAGGAGCTGTGGGAAGGGACCTGAGGGTCCTGGTTGATGGCCAGTTGAATATGAGTCAGCAGTGCCCTGGCAGCCAGGAGGGCCAACCATATCCTGGAGTACATCAGGCACAGCATCACCAGCCAGTCGAGGGAGGGGATTGTCCCGCCCTGCTCTGCACTGGTGTGACCTCACTGACTACTGGGGGCAGTTTTGGGCACTACAGTATAAGGACAACATGGCGCTATTGGAGAGCATCCAAAGGAGGGCATGAGGATGGTGAAGGACCTGAGGGGAAGCTGTATGAGGAGCATCTGAGGTCATTTGGCTCATTCAGCCTGTAGAAAAAGAGATTGAGGGAAGACCTCACCACGGTCTGCAGCTTCCTCCCAAGGGGCAGCAGATGGGCAGGCACGGAGCTCTGCTTTCTGGTGACTAATGACAGGACCCGAGGGAACAACTGAAACTGTGTCAGGGGAGGTTTAGGTTAGATATCAGAAAAAGGTTCTTCACATAGAGGGTGGTCAGGAACTGAACAGGCTCCCAAGGGAAGTGGTCACAGCCCCAAGGTTGCCAGAGCTCAAGGAGCATTTGGACAACGCTCTCAGGAACAGAGTGGGATTGCTGGGGTGTTCTGTGCAGGGCCAGGAGTTGGACTTGATGATCCTTGTGGGTCCCTACCAACTCAAGATACTCTATAAATATATCAGGTTGAACTAGTGCATTAAAGGTAGGATAAGTACATAGTACCACTATCTTCATCGAGCATAATGGAAAAACTCCACTGAATGGGCACAAATACTTTTTTGGTTGCCATCATAGCTGCAGAAATATGCAAGGTGAAAAACACCATTGGGCTTTATCAAATTCTGAACTCACTTTGAACTATATGAGAATAATCAATAGAGTATCAGAGAAGTGAGGACAGTAATTAACCTCTGAAAACAGATGTCTTCAAGTCTTCTCTTTTACAATCAAATATATGCAAGTTTGCATAAATCTGTCTTGTTAAGGCATGAGTCCCAAGACCCCATAGGGTCTTAATGAACAGATGAACTTAGTAACTTTAAAAAATCCATTCAAATATTCTTCATAATCTTCAAGATATCAGTATCCAAGCTTTGTCCACTTCATTCCATAGATGACAAAATTTATTATCAGGATTTAGGAGTTTGCAAAAATATGAGACTAACATTTTTCTTTCAAATCCTGCAGACCTAGGTTCAGAGCTTGCCACAGTTCTGAACAGGTAGGCTCACATGCTCTTGAGACCATTTAAGTGTGATCAGGATCTTTTTGCTTCACTCTTTACAGCAATTTTTGTAATATAAGGAATATGTAGTAAGCCACAGAAGAGCTTTCTGACTATATTATAGATCAGGTATCCAAGTTTGTTGTTCTCAGATTCTTTTCTTTTTAGAAATATTATTCACTCCTCCCCCTTCCCTGCCTCTCAAGACCACAGACACATCAAAAATGTATCTACATTTTGTTCAATTACTTGAACAAGTTTATGACTGTTCAGAGTACAGTCTGATCCCAGTTGTTCTCCTATGTGTGCATTGGTTTGTTTTGGCAAATTTGCATGGACATTCTCTTTACATTGCAACATGCTCACCAAAAGGCAGTACCTTGGTACTCAGAGCAAGATGATAAACTAACTTAGTCTAAAAAATAGCAGAGATGTTCTGTCAAATTAAATGGGTCACTGTGGTGCAAGAAACAAAATATTACAGGAACCACAAGTTTGAAATGGATTTCCAAGCAGTTGTGTCTCACCTGTCCTGTTATGAACAGTATTCCTGGAGACAGGTTGTGGCCTTCATCTTTGGAAATATCTGCATGTCAAAACAATGAGTACTTTCTGATTTAGAAATTAATTACTGCAGAACCTCTGTGCAAAAACACATTGCACGAGAATAACCACAGATACCTTCGAATATATTTCTGATGAAACTGCAAGTCAATTGTGATTTGCCGCATATCCATGCTGAAAATGGATATACTTGGAAGCTGAGCAAGTATTAGGGACAGTAGCTGGATGAGGGGAGCTGTATTAAAGACGTATCTGCATTCTTCCATTTAATCTGAAATCTTTCCAAAGCAGCAGCGAGAACACCACTAGTGCTGAAGTCTCCGATGCTACTGCTTTCTTGCCAACCCGATGATTGTCTTAAGTCTCAGATTAAACTTTTTCAACAAATGAGTATAATAGGATGATAGTCTAAAGACCTCTAGAAATGTATGTCCTAGCAGATGGAGATGGGTGTTTTGTAAATACTTGTGAAAAGGTAGCAAGTCTAAATAAGAACCACATGCATGGTTGCTGAGCTTTGTTTTAGCAGAATGGTAACACACTGTTCTATTAATATTGTTTGGTAAACTTTAAAATCCAGAGATTTCTGATTTATCTTGAAGACACAACATATAAATTACCACTTCCCCATTTACACCTTGTAAGGAATTCAGTTAGAGACTTCATATCCAAGATGGATAAACGTGAATGTACTCCTCTTCAGAACCACAAAGATTGAACCTCTAACACTGAATTCTGTGTGAACCATTTTGATGACTCCAGTATAAATTTTTGCATAACAACTAAGAGTGTAATATCTTAAAGCTCTAACACTCTTCAGAGATTATTTGGATATGCCTCCACTCATTTAAAATACCGCTTATTTGCATTATTTAAATCAGCAGTGAATAAATTTATCCCAAATATACCAGTCCTAAGCAGTTATTACTTATAGTCAAACCTTCCATTTTTGAACATCAAAGACAAGTCAGCCAAAGGTCAATTATGAGCTTATCTTATTTAAGCTAACAGTCAAGACTAGGAATTTTCTACAAATAACACATAACCATATGCTTAAATAACAAATCTATGTTTACTGAGGCCTGCACTCTGCTGCCAGAGGAATGGAGAAAAATGCATTGGCAATGTCAATAATGGCATACCACTTCACTGCCTTGGACTGCAGCTCATACTGGAGCTCCAACATGTCTAACACAGCAGTGCTCAATAATGGAGTCACTTCATTCAAGGCATGATAGTCCACAGTCAATCTCCATTCTCCTTCAGACTTGCGCACAGGCCAAATGGGACTGTTGAAGGGTGAATGGGCCTTGCTGACCATCCCTTGGTTCTCCAACTCACAGATCATCTTCCGCCCAGGGGGAGGAAGCAAGCATTCCTACCTGGATATAATCTGAGGTTTGGAACACCACAGGAAGCTTTATCTACTGGATTCCCAGAACACAAGAGCTACATAACCACCACTGGACCTTCAGAGGAAGACCAGACCCTTCTACAGGATCACCACTTCAACAGAACCACATCTATCACTTCAACAGGACTGCAGCCACCATTTAATCGCACTGCTACCACTACCCTGACCAACAGGGTGTCATGTGGTATCCTGACTCTGTCAGTTTAAGCCAGTGTTTTCTGCCTTTATTTTAATTTTCCTATTAAATTATAGTTCTGACTTAGAGTCTCCCACTGGTTTGTTTTCAAACTAACACATTCCCCTTGAAGGAGAGACTCAGCAAACATAAGTCAAAATTTTTAGTCTCACTGCTTCCTCCCTTACAGAAGAAACTAAGAAAGTAATGAACCTGGTATAGGAAGTTTTATAGAACAAACATAATTATAAAGGCTCCAAAGTAGAGACCAGAGGGCTTCTAGCTGCTGCAGTTCAGAGGAAGAGATTTCCAAGAAGCTGAACAGAAAGAGCTGATAATTTTTAGGAATCTGTCAAGGAACTTTATGAAACTTCTGGTCACTATGCAAAAAAGAAAGTCCATCAACAGGGATGCCCAAACTCATTCAGGAAATAAAACAACCACAAACCAAACCAAAACCCCTAAACCGACGACAGGAATCTCTGACATGCCTTAGGATATAGCACAATTCATAATCTTCATTTTGGTAAAGTTCTGTTTGTTTTCTTAAATATGACAATAATGTAATCAGCATAACTGGAGGATGAAATATGATCTTACGAATTTTTCTGCTTAAGAATGTTTGGTAAATCATTATTCCCTGTCAACTATATTAATACAAAAGAAATATTACACTCAATTATAACAGGAATTGAACTACAGCAAATTATAATCAAGCATCTCCACTTGTTTAAAGAGTAGAAGCTGTAATTTAACCTCCCTGAATTGTTTTTATAAACAATATGATATCAATTTATCTGTGAGAGAGACTTTTCTGAAACAAATCCAGGGCTTTATCCCTGTGATTGTTTTGTGAAGAATTATAGTTTTGCAAACTCAATTGTTAAAAAATCTGAGAAAGACCTGAAGTGTGAATATCTGAAAAACATAATGCAGCACCTAACTTCACAAGAAAAAGGCAACACACTAACAGTACACTTGATGAAGACTAATTATTTCATGTATCACATACAGATTAACATTTCCAATCAGTTTCAAATTCATTTGTAGGAACAAGAAACTTTAGAAATAAGGAAATTACTTTAAAATTTATTGGTGAACACTTTTAATCTCCCTTCCAGATGTTGATTTTATTCTGACATCATACCTTGCATTCAAAAGTATTTTCAATTAACTAGATCCAGTAACATTTATATAGGATGATAATGAAAAAAGTCTCTGTCATCATCTTAGGTTAATGTTGGAGTGAACTTAGTGACTATGAGCTACAGAAATGCTGGGCTTAAACTGTTAATAAGCTTTGTTAATTATACATGCTGTTCTTTATTAATATTTAAATCCATTATAGAGAAGTGACTGTTCCAGAACAAAATAAAGTCATTACTGGGTAAGTAATATTATAAATCCTCCAATCTATTTAACAGGTACAATCAAGGGCATACGCTACATGTATATTATGTTTAATTCTTATCTTAGTTCATGCTATAATTAAAAATAAAATACAGTACTTACTAAACTAAGTTTTAGTTATTTTTTACACCTCCTTACAAGAGCAGGTTTTTGTACTACCCTATGTAAAGCACAACCTGGATAAATGTAGGAATTCGCTTTCATGTTACACAAGAGCACCAAAGGAAAGTAAACACCATTAAAAATATGCCTTTTCTTTTCCAAAAAACGTGCTTTTCAGTATTACATTCTTAAAAATATAAAAGAAAGCAATTTTCCCTAGATAGTTGGAAACACTGAAACACTGCAACACTTCATGGCAATTTCTCTAGATAGAAGAGAAATTTCTTCCCCTTTTCTTAAAACATGTCTGAACATAAAACAAAAAAAGTCTTTCATCTATAGGAACTGGATTTTGCAAATCTGTTTTTTCTTGAGAAAGCTAGACTGGGTGCCAGTTTGATCTATTACATAACACTACAAAATGGAGACCTAATGAAAGTTTGTATACGCAAAATACATGGTACCCAATTCTCACAATGTCCTACTACACAGAGACATAATCATTTGTATTTTACACTCTCATTTCATGTTCTGGTATTAACTGTATTTTCAGCGAAATTACTATACAAATGACTACACTCATATCTCTATTTTAGAGTAAATAACCCCCCTATAACATATTTTTGAAAATGAATGGTAATATACTGGCTATAATTACATGTTCTGTCATTTCATTCATTGGTTACATAAAATTAAATGTAAACAAACTATTAATTCTTGATAGTGTTCTATCTCTTCTTTGTGGGACTTTTGGGGGGAGATGGGTAATGGGGAGAAAGGGAAAGGAGCTGAATAAGAATTTTAAAGGTAAAAGTTTACTTACCTATAAATGTAGTTTTGAGTTTTGCTCCGGCAGATTCACACTCTTGGGATGGGTGTGTCTGCTGCTATGGGCTTGGAATGAACTAAAAAAAGAAGGGCCCACAGCAAGCATCCAAATGCCCCCTAACTGATCCAATTATTGGAAATAAAGTTATTACAGCTTCACTTCTCCCTAATTCAAAGAATCTACAGTAAGATTCCAAAGTAGGTAAAATGGATCCTCAGAGGTAAAATATATAGGGGAAAAAACCCCAAAGAAATGAGTAAGTTTGTATCATTTAAAAAATGCTTATAATCCTTTTTAAGTTTAAAATATATATATTAGCCTCACAATTAAATAGTAAGTGATGAATGATTTCATGATTTTTCTACCAAACACCAGAAAACAGTGCCTTTTACAAATAAAAGTAGAACTCCTTAATCTGCTAAGACAGCTGCATCATACAAAAGTGTCTTTGAAGTAGCCTAAAATCTAACAATAAACACACAATACTATGTATGGAAGAGCTCAAATTAAAATTTAGCAAATCCAAATAAAAAACTAAAACAATTTGAAAAAGAGTCCCTGAAAAAGAGATGGGTTGTTTTCTGTTTTTTCAAGTAATTTTCAAGATTATCTTCCCTTTTCCTCTTTTTAGAAGACTCAGAGCTCTTTTTAACATCAATGTGGAGGCCCAGGGGCTTATCCCCAAGGTAGCTGTGCCCCAACCCTGGAGGGACCAAAGCAAATGGGGAAAGATATCCTTTTAGATCATGGTGAGGAAAACCTTCCTCCCATGGGCCTTTGCAGCCACATGTTAATATTTCTTAGGTTTCGTTGTTTCATTGGTTTGTTAAGTTTATGTCACCCTGTTGAACCCTGTTCACCATATATGCACCCATCCTAGAATGTTCTTTCTTCCCTTGAACCCTATTGGGTTAATTTTGCCACAGTGTTCCACCCCTGTAACCCCATTAGTCCCCCCAGTTCATATTTACTCCTTTGCACCACTTTTTCCTATTCCTATTGGACCCTGACCTCAGACCCACCCTAGTTGTCTCGTTTAAAACCCTGTGCCCTTGGCCCCCTCCTCGCTCTCGTTCCTGGATTTTATTCGAGGCTGTTGCATCCCTGAACCCCTATCCTGCGTCCCTGGACCCCTTCACTATTCCTGCCTGTGTTTCTGAATAAACAGCTTTCGGATCTTCAAAAGCCGTCCCTTCACTTAGTCGTCAGATATATTGTAGCAGCATGCCTGGGGCTCAGAGATGCCGGTTGCTTTCTAGGACCCAGGCATTGCTCTCACACTGCTACACATCAGTATCTTAAATATTTTCAATTCACAGTACTTGAGACTTTAGAAAAGCATGAAAGATCTTGAGGTAGAAACCTTGAACCTGGAAATTATTAAGTAATAGATCTAAATCTTAATTAACAAGAAGAACTTAATGTAATGTTCTGGGAAGGGTTTAGAATAAAAGTGACTGACTAGTTTTGAATTACTTGACTATAAACAAAAATGTGACTGCTGACAGTGATTAGAAGAAAGTGTGCATGAAGCTTCATTTTTTCTAATTTCTTTAGAAAGGTATTTGTAAGATAACTTTTTTGTCTGACCATTCAGGAGCCACTCTGGGAGTCACACTCACACCACTAGAGACCTGTCACTGCTGGGACTGAAGTCCCTTCATAGCAGGCAACTCCAGTTAACCAATGGGTGCCCTGTTTGACTCCCTACCACACCATACTCAGAGTCAGACAAGTTTCCCTCACCGGCTCGGCCCCAGGCTTCCCGCAGCAGAGTCCCAGACACCTGGTTCCTTTGAGTAATTGAATCATGTTGCAGTGACCTCATAACAGCTCGAGCTGGAGCCTCTGGGAAGGGATCTCAACAAAAGAATCCCTGGGCTTTGGTACCCTCACAGTCTGTGCCCCCGACAGTCTGGGGTCTTCCTGCTGAGTCATCTGCTCCTGCTGAGTCTCTGAGTGGCCGTTCACCTGGCTGGCTCTGCAGGTCCTCATGCCCTTTGTTAGGCAAAGGGTCAGCTCCAGTTCATGGCTCGTTGCCTGGGGCCCCAGCCATTTCCCACCACCCAGAGCACAATCTGCATCTCCCACTGCAGCTGCACACCAAACGATCAGCAGTAACGGTATCCCTCAACAGTATCCTCATGTGCCTAGGCAGAAGATGGTTTACTTCTGGTCGATTTGTGGAAAAAGATAATCCTTTTCTGTATTTATCCTTCTGAATAGGTTTTTTTTTTAACTCAAATAATCTGAGTCTTGATAAACAATACAAGAATCTATTTGTGATAATTCACATTCTTTCAAAAAAGAAGACCTAGCATTGATTAACAACTTGTATCTGATGAGGGTATAAAGGCCACTGTGAGGGGAGGCAATGGGAGTTGAAAACCTGAGTCTTATGTTTCATGGACTCATTTGTTCTGAAGCTATTAAACATAATAGATGCATTAGACTGTAACTTTCAGTGCTAAGTGCCTTGATCTCCAAACTCTTCAATCATTCCTTTAATTAACAGACACGGACGAATTACTTGCAAGATTAATCAATACAGAGAGACTTCATTGATGGAAAAAGCAGGAAGAGATGGATTCTTGTCCTTTCACACAGAGGACAAGGACAAAATCAAATTTCAAATTTTACACCCCTCTATAATGATATGATGACCATATAATCAACTTAATCCAAAATCCAAATAGATCAAAAGGATAAAATAAAAACAGAGCTCTGGAAAGCACTCAGATATGGAGGCAAAAGGTCTATATTCTAAAATCTCTCCTTATGCATATCTGATAGACATTAGATCAAATCTGAGAGATTTTGCATTAGTGATTTTTGCATTAAGAATTCCTTTTTCAGAAACCAAAGGCAATAAGGCCCCAGAAAAATACGCTGCTTTTCAAATAAGTCAGTACTTTTGAAAAGCCCTGTATTAGTTTCACCTCTGGAATGGAAACTGTCTCCCTACTTTGAGAGACTTTGGTGGGAGCTAAATATTTTAACAGTTTTGTTAGAATTAGGAATTTATTACAGAAAGTACTATAATTTCCAAAGGACTGCAATCTCCATTTCCCACCTCTACCAAACATTATAAAGGCATCTCAGCATTAAAAAACCCCCAAAACCTTAGCATTGCCTTAGGCAAGCGTAATAGTTATATAAATTTTAGCAAGAACCTCCCAAAAAAAAATTCTCTGCCTCTCCTCTGGAATAAACAGTTCCACCACACTAATGGTTCCCAACCTCAGAAAGAACATGTCATATCCATGCAAAGTCTTACTGTTAAAAAAGAAGCATCTGAAAACCTCTGATGAAGCATAGTACTGTAGAGATTTCATGTCAGCCATACGAGGAGCAGCTACGGTCACTTGGCTTGTTCAGCCTGGAGAAGAGGAGACTGAGGTCAGACCTCATCACTGTCTACAACTTCCTCAAAAGGGGAAGAGGAGGGGCAGGCACTGATCTCTTCTCTGGTGACCAGTGACAGGACCTGAGGGAACAGCTGGAGGTGTATTAGGGAAGGTTTAGGTTGGATATCAGGAAAAGGTTCTTCACACAGAGGGTGGTCGGGCACTGGAACAGGTTCCCCAGGGAAGTGGTGATGGCACCAAGCCTGACAGAGTTCAAGAAGCCCTTGGACAATGCTCTCAGGCACATGGTAGAATCGTTGGGGTGTCTTGTGCAGGGCCAGGAGTTGGACTCAATGATCTTTGTGGGTCCCTGCCAACTCAGGGTATTCTATGGTTCTATGGTTCTACGATTCTAAAAAAAAATGACACAAGAGATCACTAATCTTCTATCAAAACTTGTGAGTACAATTTTACTCAAAGTAATTTATGGAAGACAACAACACATGCCTACACAGAAAGTGTAGTGCGACTGTAATATGTATTCCCATGCCTCAATTACAAAAGCAGCAATGCTTTCAAAAGCATTTTAAAAGCATATGCTTTCATGCAGGTTTTACCATGTGCTAGCACCTAGAGTAAGATCTTTAGAGGGACACTTGCTATGTACATCATCAGCTAGCACTATACATTCTTTTTCTAATTAGACTGAGTGCATGCTACAAGCACACTCTTTGCTTGACATAATGTGATCTGAAGTTGCAGTAGATGTATTAAAATGCACAAATGCCAGGCTTTTGCATAAATACAGTTAGCAACTTGACAAAAATGAATGGCATATTTAGGAGTTACTGGATATTTTTCTAACATATTCCCATAGGAACAATGGAGGAAGCTTCTTCTGCAGTCACACCAAACCAAATTACTATAACTAGAACAATCCCTGGGCGTATGAACTTGTAGACATAGTACAAACTTACAAGCAATGGCAAAAGTGTTACCAAAAATAAGAATCATATTTCTCCAAAGTAAGAATTTTTCAGGAAATCTGTCCCAAGACTGCTAAAAATCTTTTTACTCAATATTAATTCACGGCTGAAACCTCAGCAGCTAAAGTGAAAAGAACTGCTGTCTGGAATAGGGGCAACTTACTACCAGTGAATAAATGGTGGTCATTTGTCCCAATATAAGGCAACAACTCTTGCACCTGATCCACAGCAATCGCAGGAACTCAAGAAGAACTGAGACTTGCCAGAGGATACAGGTAGAAAGAAAGCATAAGGTTGGCATCCTTAATTGGTAAGATGGATATTGAAGAGTGGTGAAAGGGTGAGATCACATTCTATAAAAATCACTTCTTTCCCCAAAAGAAACAAATCAGAGTCTGACCATGGCTATGTAATTACGGTTAACAAACTTCACAACTCAAGCTCAATATCTCCTGAAAGCCAGAACAAAACAGAAAGAGTGTTTTAGTCTAAGTGTTTGAAGATTGCTGTGCATCATCAAAAATACAGTGTATTTTTTGAGATGCTTCTTAGCTAAAATGTGCTGGAGAATCTACTCAAAGTATGGGGATATAAAAGTAGCTTTTTAAGTAGTAGAAGACAAATTACAAGCTCTCCATAAATAAAATTAGTAGAAATATAAGTAAAGTAACCAATTTCATAATTTCATTAAATCAAAATTAAAGGCAGTAGAGATTTCTTTTAAGGTGATCACCCATTTTCTTTGTATATTCATGTTTTCTAACAAAACTTGATTTAGTTATCAAATGAGAAATACCTAAAAAGTTAATCCTTTTAAGTAACTGCAACAATAACATTTACACACACACAAACACAACAAACACTCTCTCACTCTCTATCTTCAGGCATCTTTAAAAACAGAAAAAAAATTATCTTTGAATAGGGAGAAAACTTGTTCACTCTCTGCTGGGTAAACATCCAAACTATATGTAAATTCAGTTGCCTCCATGCAAGTATGCCCAAAATAGACCATTTTTACCTATGAACTTCTAGAATCAGAATTTATGCTGTTTTCCACTCTGCAAATTTTTATTGGGAGTATCTAAGAAATTAGCATTATACTATAAAAGAATTTTTTTTTAGAAGTAGTTAAACAGAATGCAGAGGACGCTTCTGAAAAATACTTATGCTAACCTATCACTATCTACTTTAAAAACCACATCTTCAAGATTTACATGTGGGTTTGCACCCACTTTTCATATTTCTGAAGGCTAAGACCTTCAAACCAGTTAATAAACAAAAAAAAAAAAAAAGGAAAAAAAGTAGGAAAAAAGAGAAAAAATAAAAAGAAATAAAAGGAAAAAATAATCAAAGAGGATAGATTGATAGATGGAATGTAATCAGTTAAGACAACCAGTACAGCTACTGAAGTGAAGAGCAAACATTTCACAGGCTTATCTGGTTCTGTGCTAGAGACCATATAGATATATGGTAGATCTCTCAAACTTGGAAAGCCTACATAATGTTGAATATCCAGTTGAACAAACATTGGAGACAATATAGTAGTATATATTACCCAGTCATTACAGTGCCTTTAAAAGAATAGATATGATTTTAGTCTAATACCTCCTTCTCATAAGGTTCAAACTGGGATATGAATAGAAATGGCATAAAAGAGCTTCTCCGTATTTTCTAAAATTAGTTAATTTTCTTAAATAGTTAATTAATACTTTACCAAAACTTATTACAAATTTTGACTTATGGTACTGGTAAGATTTTAGACTATAAACATCAATTGTATTTCACTCAGTCTCATGGTTCAAAATAAGGGTAGCTTAAAAAGAATTTTGAAACACAAGACCTTCCCTTTTCATCCATTAAGATCCCAAATAAAGAATGCTAGATATTTAAAAAATGTATATATGAGAGATTACAATTCATTGTTTTAAGAGGAATGGTGATGAATGTCATAGAACCACCTACACTGAGTAAACAGAATTGTACTATGTGACAATGACAGGAAAATTTATATATGGGGTCTATATGCATATATATATACTTTTATAATATATATAGTGTATACACACACACAATCCTTTTACCTTTATCTTGCACTTCTTTTGAAAATCGCTCCCTTTCAATAGCTGATTCACGTTCTATCCGCTCAATTTCAGCCAATGCATCCAATTCTACTTCATCATATGACGTTATAGCTCCTTGTTGCGAAACCTGTTGCTGTGTCTGTACCACAGGAGTTTGAGGCTGTTTTGCAGCAACTGAAGTGTTCTGTTGTAAAACAGGCACTTGTTGTGCCTGAAGGAAAGCTGTCTGTTCATGCTGCAGCAAACACTGAGCAGTGTTTAATGGGCGGTTAACATCCTGTGGAGTAACGGGTGTTTTAGAAGTCTGTCCTGGGTACTGCACCTTAAAAGGAATATCACTCTCTGACACACTGCTGTTTTCCAAACCAGAAAGCATATCATCCTGCTGGTCCATATCCGAAGATCTTACACGAGACAGTCTTAATGTAAGCTTAGTGGAGTCCTTGGAAGGAGAGCTAATGATATCATACATTGCAGCTTTTTCAGTCTGGTCTTTTTCATCTTTGCCTAACTTCATTTTCTTTTGTTTCTTTTGCTTTCTTTCTGGAGAATCTAACAATATGTCTGGGGGAACATCTCTAGGTGATGAATAAGGTGGAGGTTGAGATTGTTGGATTAAAGGTTGTCTTGATCCTAGAATAATAATTCAGAAAAACTGAACAGTTATGTTGTTCCATGTTTATATAAAAACACACTAAATATAACCTACATAATTTTAATATGTATTTGTACATATATCTGTGTTCACAAAAAGTCTGAGATTGGCAGGAAGCATATCATTCCTAGATCAAGATGTAATTCAGATAGTTGCAGTGCATTTCCTAGGAAGTGTAGCAGTCTGCTGCAGGTAGATAAGGGATCATTTCAGAGAAGATGAAACAAAAAACACACCACCAAAAAAGACTACATAAAAATTGTACCTGCAGGTTTAGAATATCAACTATTAGAAAATAGTCAGTGAAAGCACGCTAACTACAGAAAAAAGAAATATAAAAAAGATTCTTAATAAGGTCCAGTGATGAAGACTTAATGTTCAGTACATAGGCATTAGTCATTTCAGCCACACATTTTTAAGTAACCAAGTATGTGTGTGTGTATATATATATATAGTCAAAACATACACAGCTTCCTTAACTTTTATTCTGACAGTCCATTTTCAATTTCTGGTTTTTTGGGGTTCTTTTTAAATTTCAGGTAAACTCATTCCAACCTCCCCCACTCATTGCTATCTAAAAACCACTAATTGTCTTAGAATATTTTTTTATAATTCTATCATTCCCTGCCTTATCTCCACTCTTTTTTTTCTTTCTTTTTTTTTTTTTTTTAACATATGAATTTCTTATTCTACATGCACCCATTTCAGGCTTTGAGTACATCTAGGGAAAATTTTAAAAGAGAACATTTTTTTGTTAAAAACAGTCTTCAATTAATCACATGGCATTTTTTGTTCCTCAAATTAAACCAGCTCCCCATAAATGTTAGCCCAGAAAAAGCTTTGAAAAACAGAGAAGCTTTTAAACATGTCTCAGTTATAACTGAGCTATAATTTTTGGCTTAAAAAAGGAGTACTGGTATGGGGAGAAAAAAAAAAAAAAAAAGAGCCTATTGCCTGGACCAATAGGGCCAGTCTCCTCTTGTTAAACAAAGCAAACATTTATCCAATCCCATTCATCCACTGAGGAATACTGATCTTCAGAAAGCAGTGACTGAGATTATTATTAGTCATTCTGTTTTAGGTCATCATAGGTCAATGCTTCTAACAACACTCAAAAACTAATTGAAATACAAGTCCCCATGTGCTTTATTCAAGATATACCACTAAACAAGAAAGTAGCTTTATTCTGAAGCTCAAATTTCTATCATATATTTTAAGAAATATTAAGAATCATTAAGCAATGTACTGACCTGTAAATAAAAAGGAGAATGGATACTTCTAGCAAAGCTTCAATTCATATAAAAGATGTGCTTTTACTGATGACTTCTTTGCATAGACTACTATGCTTATTTTCTCTCCCTAGTACATTCTATGATAATCCTATAACTTCTGTATGTAGAGAGCAGGGTATGAAATGGGTTTATCTTACCCTTTTTCTTGACCATCAGCAACAACTCCATATTATGCCAATTAAATCCACAATTTTGGGAAGCCCTGTTTTGACTCATCCTGATTCCCAAGATCTTTTCACTGCTCAATTTCCCCTCTTCAGATTAGATATCATACTTAATCACTAGTAGTGAAGACCTGGCTACACTCTATGAAGATCTCTCACTTGCGTTCAACCAGAGAATCCTATTCTTGTGATGTCCCCTCCACACACACACTTCTAATTATTGTCTCTTTAGACAATAATTTGCATCATCTCAGTATACTGTACAGCAGAAACTGTTTGCTATTAATTTCTTTTTAAGGCAATGACTACCACTCACTGGAAATACAGGCTGCATTTTTGTTTCTACAAATATTAGAGGCAACTCAAAACTTTTCAGAGATCTTACTGACGTCTTACTCTTGATTTATCTCCTAAATAAATAGTTAGGAAGTTCCAACAATGGAACATTTACTGTTTTTCACAGCTGCACTTCAAATAAAGGAGACATTTGATTCTCCCTTGTCAAAAACATTTAAGTGAATTTGACAAGATTGCTATTTGGTATTGTATTGTATTCATTTGGTATTTCTCATGCTGAAAAATAACACTGCATCAACAGATAAGGTGGCTCTTTTTATCTTTGGGTAGACTTGAGGAAGTCATAAGGCATGATAAGTGGCGACAGCAGGAGCCACAACTTTGGCATATTCAAACGGCTCCAGGGAGCGCTTCGAACAGGGTGGGCAAACAGGGCGGGGCGCAGCAGTTTGCAGGGCAGGGCACACAGGAAGGGCTAGGTCCCCCTACTGGCTCCAGAGCTCAAGTGGTGGTCAAATGTCCTCTCAGGGTGTCACAACACAGACAAAACCATGCAGCTGTCCAGCTCTCAGGCTGCACTGAGAGACAGAGCTTGGCACTGTCATTGGATAGCAGTAGAGACAACAGCTGTGTGAGGTGTGACAAGGTGGGCGATCTGTTCAGCCTGGTGGTGGAGCTGAGAGAGGAGGTAGAAAGATTAAGAAGTATCAGAGACTCTGAGGAGGAGCTTGACTGGTGGAACCATGCTCTGGCCTCCCTGAGACAGGAGCAGTCACCAGAAAATAAACCAAATCAAGAGGGTCCTGTATCCTCCCCTTGCCAGGCTGAAGATCAAAAGAAAGGGGTTAATGGAGGCAAGTCCTTCCTTGGGGAAACAAGTGAAAGCCCTTCCTGCCCACCTCACCCTCCCAGGTGCCTCTGGACAACAGGTGTGAGGCTCTGGATGTTGAAGGATGTCACCAGGAAAGTTCCTAGCCTGATTTGGCCCATAGATTACTACCCATTACTGGTCCTTCACGTGGGTGGAAATAAAGTAGCAACACATAGTCTGAGGGTGATCAGGACACTTTAAGGCTCTGGGATGGTTGGTGAGGGATTGTGGAACACAGGTAATTTTCCCCTATATCCTTCCAGTTGCAGACAGAGACACTGGAAGAAACAGACAGACCCTGTCTATTAATACATGGCTCCATGGCTGGTGTCACCACCAAAATTTTGGTTTCTTTGACAGTAGAGTGCCCTACATGGCACTGGGCTTGCTGGCATAAGGTAGGATTCACCTCTCAAAGGGGAAAGAGGATTGTCAGCCAGGAGCTAGCAGGGATTGTTGATAGGACTTTAAACTAGATGTGATGGGGGAAGGGGACTGCAAACAAATCACAAGTGGAAGCCTACTACAACATCTTTGCAATGAGCACTCCAGGCCACAACCCACCCCACTTCCCAAAATAAAACCATCTTTAACTCACAAAGATTCATAAAATGCTTAACAACAATTTGGGTTTTATCATAATCAACCACAAGAACAATGCTAAGCAACTATGACACAATAATTAAAACTATTACTGGTCTTCACAGGGTAAATCTATTCTACAAAATTATTATATATTATTAAAAGAAATAAATGCTTCTTAAATAGTCTTGTGTGTACCAATTTATAATAGATTTCAGTGAATAAATATTTTATCATATTTTAATGCTCTAAGATTTTGGGACAAACTTATTGAAAGTCCAACTGAAATTCTAACTTATTTCAGGAAGCAAATATGTTGATGTAGATCAGTTTCAAGTAATTATACCTATTTAAACCCACTGAAGGGAATACATTTGCAGAAGTATGATTTAAAAGCATTATTTGAAAAACAACTTCACTAATGAACCTGTACACAACTTGATTTACAGAATATTTATGTCATAACCATGTACATGAAATTGAACTGAATTCTTTCTGTCAAGGTGAATGTCATAATAAAACCTCTAAGTTCTGTAAAGCAAATTTAACCTCTGATATCTGATGCTATTTCTATAGGGGCACTTTTAAAACTAAACTATATTGAGGGGAACCTCAATCCATCCCACTCATACCAGTTTAACACCAGCAAGAGATGCCTAGAGCCTGGAGACGGATCTCAGGTCAGCAGGAGAGCAGCTGAAGGACAACATCAAGGAATTCCAGGCACTCCAGCCAGTAAGCCAGCTTCATCAGGGGCCCAACTTAAACGTCTCTATGCAAACACACGCAGCATGGGGAATAAACAGGAGGAATGAGAGACGTGCACACACCTACAATCTTACTGGCATCATGGAAACATGGTGGGATGACTCCTATGACTGGAGTGCTGGAATGGAAGGATACAGGCTCTTTAGCCTGTATCAGGAAGAACGGACAGGGAAGACAAGGAGGCAGTGTTGCCCTCTATGTCAATGACCACCTAGAATGCATGGAGCTCTACCTGAAGATGGATGAGGAGCTGACCAAGAGCTTATAGGTCAGGATTAAAGGGAGGACAGGGACAGGTGGTTTTATATAGTGGAGGTCTGCTACAGGCCACCTGACCAGAAAGATTGAGCCAATGAAGCCCTCTACAGACAGATAGGAGCAGCCTCATATTCACAAGCACTGGTGCTCATGGGAGACTTCAACCACCCTGACATCTGCTGGAGGGACAACACAGCAGGGCACAGGCAATCCAGGAGTTTCCAGGAATGTGTTGATGACAACTTCCTCCTCCAAGTGACAGGGGAGCCAACAAGGAGAGGTGCTATGCTGGACCTTGTTCTCGACAACAAGGAGGGGCTGGTGGGGAATGTGAAGCTCAAGAGCAGCCTTGTCTGCAGTGACCAGAAAATGGTCGAGTTCAAGATCCTTGGGGAAGCAAGGAGAGTGTATAGGAAGCTCACTGCCCTGGACTTCAGGAGAGCAGACTTTGGTCTCTTCAGGGGAACTCCTTCGTAGAGGCCCATGGAATAAAGCTCTGGAGGGAAGAGGGGCTCATGAAAGCTGGTTGTTATTCAAGGATCACCTCTTCCAAGCTCTGGAGTGTTACATCCAAATAAAGAGGATGTCAGGCAAAAATGCCAAAAGACACCTGCATGGATGAACAAGGGGATCCTGGAAAAACTCAAACACAAAAAGGAAGCTGACATAGGGTGGAAACAGGGACAAGTAGCCTGGGAGGAAGACAGAGGGATTGTCTGAGCATCCAGGGATCAGGTTAGAAGAGCCAAAGCCCTGAGAGAATTAAACCTGGCCAGGGACATCAAGGGCAATAAGAAAAGCTTCTAAAGGTACATTGGTGATAAAAGGAAGACTACAGAAATATGGGCCCTTTCCAGAAGGAAACAGGAGACCTGCTTACCCAGAATATGTAAAAAGCTGAGGTATTCAATGACTTTTTTGCCTCAGTTCTCACCGGCAAGTGCTCCAGCCACACTGCCTGAGTTGCAAAAGGTAAAGGCAGGGACTGGGAGAATGAAGAACCACCCCACTGTAGGAGAAGATCAGGTTCAAGACCACCTAAGGAACCTGAAGATGCACTAGTCCATGGGACCTGATGAGATCCACCCAAGGGTCCTGAGGAAACTGGCAGAGAAAGTGGCTAAGTCACTATCCATCTGTTTTGAGAAGTCATCTCAGTCCAGTGAAGCTCCCACTGCTGGGAAAAGGGGAAACATAACCCCCACTTTTAAAATGGAAAAGCAGAAGACCCAGGGAACTACAGGCCAGTCAGTCTCACCTCCATGTTTGGCAAGATCATGGAGCAGATCCTCCTGAAAACTATGCTAAGGCGCATGGAAAACAAGGAGGTGACTGGTGACAGCCAACATGGCTTCACTAAGGGCAAATCATGCCTGACAAATTTGGTGACCTTCTATGACAGGGCTACAGCAGTGGTGGATGAGGGAAGGGTGACTGATGCCATCTACCAGGAATTCTGCAAAGCATTTGACACTGTCCCACACAACATCCTTGTCTCTAAACTGCAGAGACATAGATTTGACAGATGGACTACTCAGTGCATAAAGAACTGGCTGGATGGTCACACTCTAAGAGTTGTGGTCAACAGCTCAATGTCTAAGTGGAGACTGGTGACAAGTGACCTTCCTCAGGCGTCAGTATTGGGACCGGCACTGTTTAACATCTTTTCTGGTGACATGGACAGTAGGATCAAGGCCACCTTCAGCAAGTTCACTGATGACATGGAGCTGTGGTGCAGTTGACACACTGGGGGGAAGGAATGCCATCCAGAGGGACCAGGAAAGGCTAGAGATGGGCTTGTGGGAACCTTATGAAGGTCAACAAGGCTAAGTGCAAGATCCAGCACCTGGATCTGGGCAATCCCAAGCACAAGTACATGCTGGGCAGAGAATGGGTTGAGAGCGGCCCTGGAGAGAGATACTTGGGGGTGTTGGTTTGCAAGAAGCTCAACATGAGCTAGTAATGTGCACTTGTAGCCCAGAAAACCAACCCTGTCCTGGGCTGCATCCAAAGAGGAGTGGCTAGCATGTCAAGGGAGGTGATTCTGTCCTTCTACTCTGCTCTAGTGAGACCCCATCTGCAGTGCTGCCTCCAGCTCTGGAGTCCCCAGCATAGGAAAGACATGGACCTGCTGAAGCAAGTCCAGGAAAGGCTGAGAGACTTAGGACTCTTCAGCCTGGAGAAGAGAAAGCTCCAGGGAAACCTTAGAGCAGACTTCCAATATCTGAAGGGAGCCTGCAACAAAGCCAGAGAGGGACTCTATCAGGGAGTATAGCAATAGGACAAGGAGTAATGGCTTAAAGCTGAAAAAAGGTAGATCTAGATTAGATGTTAGGAAGGAAGTCTTCCCTGTGAGTGTGGTGAGGTCCTGGCACGAGTTGCCCAGAGAAGGTGCAGCTGCCCCATCCCTGGAAGTGTTCAAGGCCAGGTTGGATGGGGCTTAGAGCAACCTGGTCTAGTGGAAGGTGTCCCTGCCCATGGCAGGGGATTAGAACTAGATGATGTTTAAGGTCCCTTCCAACCTAAACCATTCTATGATTTTATGAATTTTTTTTTGGAGTCAGAAGCTGGAAAAAGAAAAGAATAGAATATCCATATTGCACTCATGGATGCTTGGTGTGTTGGAAAAAAATTGAGGTGATGACAGCTCCTAAGAAACATACACACACTACTGCTAGATATTTTAAGAGACTTCAAGCTACAATGTGTACATGTATTTTTTTTTTAATTTAATACAATCCTATTTACTACCTTCACATAAAATGAGTGTCTTCATGAAAATGAGATCAGACAAATTCACCCTGGAACCCTGGCTAAATCAGTCTCAGAATTGATAACAATATTCAGAATTTGTAACTCCACAGCAGATTCAAAAAGTGAAATACAGTTCCTTCAAAAGGATGGTAAAGGGCTGCCCACAGTATTACATATTGTCTGCATGATTTAGGTACATACTAGAAAAACAATTTCTCTATAAGGATTGAGATAATAAAGAGGCAGCATTCCAAAGTGAATTTGTTAAGAATAAGTACCACCAAATCAAAACAATTTTATTCCATAAAGCAATGTCTTGTGGATTAAGGACTGAGTGTCATGCCTCAACTTTTTAATGATTTTCTATATAGCTTCTCATAACAATTTCACTAACAAGGTATAGAAGTATGGTCTAGACAAAAATACTGCAAGACTGCAGTATACCTTATTGTAAAACTGTTCAGAATATCAGTTGTTCTTGGTAAAAATGGATGTACAGAACAGAGGTGAACAAAAGCAGCTTTTCAGAGCACTGCCTTAAGAATACTACCATAAAGTATTTGTCATTAACAACTTTTCATGTAACATAATTATTTTATTAATCTAAAGATCATAATGAGCTTTTGGAGTCGAGTGTTTGAGGCCCACAACTGCTTTTAAAAACAGAATCAAAATTTACACTTTTCTTGACTAAGTGGAATCATCTTTTTAAACAAAAGAAATTCTGTAAGAAGCAGCACAAATTTTTTATTTATCTGAGAAAGAGCAATTGTAACAACATAAAAAGAGAGGTAAGCTCTACAGAAAGACAGCAATATGTTTATAACAGCTTGCAAAACAAATCTAAATTATCACCAAAGGAGCAGCTATATTCATATGACAGTAGTATATAGTGTCATCTACAGTTCTTTTCTGACTACTAATCCTTCTAAGTCTTTAAATAGAGTTGTATCTGACTTAGGGTGGTACAATGTCAAGACAAATGTAGACCAATTAGAATTCAGAAAAAAACATCAAAAACAAAAGCTCAGAAATTATTACTTATACAAAGATGATAAAAAGAAATGGTGCTATTCAGTCTGTAGAAGATTAGATAGGTGCAAGACACAATAACATTATTTGATATGTAAATGATTGCTAAAAATAAAAAAATACAATCTATGTGAATTGTTTGTCCTTTCCCATTGGAAAGAAGTCAAGAAATGTCATGCCTAACTGCAACAAAAATGATTCAGGCTAAGCATTAGAGGAAAACCTTTGTAGCACTAAGAATTTGAACAGGTTGCATGGCAAGAGTAAGGAAACTCCATTACTGATATTTTAACAAAAAAAAAAAAAGAGATGGAAGTTATTCAGAGTGATACTGGTACATCTCATCCAACATGAGGTCAAGAAGATGGGAAGCCCTCAAGCCCTTTACTGCTGTATTTTCTAAAACCACAGAATCTTTCTCTGGAAATCTTCCCAACTTTTGTACTAGATATAAAGAAATTATTACTTATTTTGAATAAAAGACTATATTGACATTCATTTTCAAAGAGCATAACTTGAAATTCAAACTTAAAGGGATAGCACATGAGGCAAAGAACAACATACATTTGTGAGGTTTTTCAGGACAGATTATATTTACTTTCCACACACTCTTTCAATATTTTTCAGGGAAGGGTCCCACCACTTTCTCCAGAGTTTCAAATGCCTCATGAAAAACCTCAGCTTTGGCTGTTCCAGCTTAAAACTGCTGCATTCAGAAGCATCCTTGCATAAAAAAGTTAAGACTTGAAGAAAGAAACAAGAATGAATGCTTATTTTGATCCTGTCAGAAAATATCTTTGAATAAATTTCTTCCACCTTTGTTCTGAATGACAGAGTGAGATAATTTTTCTTAACAAGTACCTCTGAGAGCACTGAAGTCTGTACTACAGATTTAAGAAGATTACTAATTCTTCTTGCCAACCACTATACATGCAAGGACCAAGTGTAGAGAAATCTCCATGGAGAGGTCTTATAAATACCTAAGAAAATAAAAGCAATCTTTCCAAATTATTCAGAAAATAATCAAGTACCCATTAATAATTTCTGGAAGAAATACAACTTATTTCTGGAAAAGAGTACAAAATCATTTAGCTTCATAAGGGTTGTTACTATTTCTTACATATGTTTTCCTAGAAGAACTATATGGAAACAGGATGGTAAATATATGAATTCTTCTCTTTGGAAAGTAATGGACTAAAAATATTGTGGAAGACTTTTCTCTATGTAGATCTTTAGAAGTTGTCTTAGGTTAAAAAGAAAATTCCAGTATTCCAGAGTATTGAGAAAGTAGAGCAAATGAATAAAGGATTTTGATAAGTAATTGATCTAGGGTAATGGAGACCACAGAATATTTTATGAGCTCAACAGAAGTAAAATACTTCATGTTAACTTCTCATAGAGGAATTTATAGAAGTAATTTTTTTTATTAAAGGAGATGATAGCAAGAAAACAGAGCAACTACTGTGTTTGCATAGCTAAAAATATAACAATTGCATAACAAAGAAAGGATAAAGTCCAGCCGAGAACTTTTGGATAAAACTTCAGCTGCTCTGGTACCTTTACTGGAACAGAAGTGAGGGAAAAATTTCTGTAGCAGGGAAATTTTACTCCATTGAGTAAGTAACCAACCAAAAGAAAAAAAATATACCTTCTGTCATCTCTCAAATAATTGCCTGAGTTGCCAACAAAACTTCTTCCTCATTCAGATTCTGTAAATCAGACAGGTCTCATTCATAAAATGTCCTGAGCTGGAAGAGACCCACAAGGATCATTGAGTCCAACTCCTGGCCCTGCACATGACATCTCAACAATTCCACCCTGTGCCTGAGAGCATTGTCCAAACACTCCTTAAGCTCTGGCAGCCCTGGGGCTGTGACCACTGCCCTGGGGAGCCTGGTCCAGTGCCCAACCACCCTCCATGTCAAGAACCTTTTCCTAATATCCAGCCTAACCCTCCTGACACACAGCCACAGTCGTTCCCTCAGGTCCTGTCACTGGTCCCCAAAGAGAGGAGATCAGAGATGCCCCTCCTCTTCTTCTCAGAAAGAAGCTGTAGACTGCAATGAGGTCTCCCCTCAGTCTCCTCCATGCTGAACAAACCAAGTGACCTCAGCTACTCATCGGTCTTGCCCTCAGGGCCTTTCACAGAATCACAGCATCATTAGGGCTAGGAAGGACCTCTGGAGATCATTCAGTCCAACTCCCCTACCAAGGCAGGGTCACCTGAACAGGTGACACAGGAATGCATCCAGGTGGATTTGGAATGTCTCCAGAGAGGGAGACTCCACAACCTCCCTGGGCAGCCTGTTCCAGAGCTCTGCCTCTCTCAATGGAAAGTTCTTTTGCATGTTGAGGTGGAACTTCTTGTGTTTTAGTTTATGGCCATTGCTCCCCATCCTGTCAATGGGCACCACTGAAAAGAGTCTGGCACCATCCTCTTGATGCCCACCTTTGAGATATTTATATGCAATAATGAGATCTCTCTTCTCTTCTCTTTTCTCTTCTCCAGACTAACCAGGCCCAGCTCCTGAAGTCTCTCCTCATCAGAGATGGTCCAGATCCCTCATCATCTTTGTAACCCTCCATTGGACCCTCTCCAGGAGTTCCTTGTTTTTCTTGTACTGAGGAGCCCATAACTGAACACAAGCACTCCAGATGTGGCCTTACTAGGGCCAAGTAGAAGGGAAGGATCACCTCCCTTGACCTGCTAACCACACTCTTCCCGATGCACCCCATGATACCATTGGCCCTCCTGGCCCCAGGTTGCACTACCAGCTCATATTCAACTTGTCATCCACCAAGACTCCCAGGTCCTTCTCTGCAGAGTTGGTCTCTGGTAGATCAGCCCCTACCTGTGCTGGTACTTGGGGTTATTCCTCCCCAGGTGCAGGATCCTACACTTGCCCTTGTTGAACCTCATTAGGCTTCTCTCTGCCCAATTCTCCAGCCTATCAAAGTCCCACTGAATAGCAGCACAGCCTACAGGTGTATCAGACACTCCTCCCAGTTTTGTATCAACAGCAAACTTGCTGAGGGTATGTTCTATCTCATTGCCCAGGTCACTGATAAACAAGTTGGATAATATTGGACGCAGTATTAACCCCTGGGGAATGCCATTGACTACAGGCCTCCAACTGGATTCTACTCTGCTGATCACAACCCTCTGAGCTCTGCCAGTCAGCCAGTTCTTGATCCACCTCACTGTCTGTATTGGGTCTGACTGAGATAGAGTTCATTTTCCCTTAGCAGCTCTCACAGTGCTGCACTTTGCATTGGAAGCTGGAAAAGTGTTGAGAACACAACAGTGTTTTGGCTGCTGCTGAGCAGCACTGGCACTGCATCAGTGCTGTCTCTAACATTTCCCCTCATCAAGGGGCTGGGAGTGGGCAAGATCCTGGGAGGGGACACAACCAGGCCAGCTGACCCAAATTAACCAAAGGGATATTCCATACCATGTGACACCAGCTCAGATATAAAGGCTAAGGGAGGGAAGAGGAACGGGAGGGCATTTTTTATTCTACAGTGTTTGCCTTCCAGAGCAACCACTACGCATGCTGAAGCCCTTCTTCCCAGGAAGTGTCTGAACATTGCTCACTGATGGGAAGTAGAGATTAACTTTTCCCCTTTGCTTATGCACACGCAAACTTTTGCTTTTCCTTTTTTTGCTTTAGTAAACTGCTTTATCTTAACCTATGAGTTGTTCTTCATCTTATTTCCTTGCCCCTGTCCCACTGGGGAGTGATAGAACAGCTTGATGGGTACCTGGTACCCAATCAAGCTCAAACCACTACACTATCCATTCATCCAACCCACAGTTCCTGAGCTTACCTACAAGGATGTTATGGAAGATGGTGTCAAAAGCCTTGATGAAGTCAAGGTAGACAACATCCACTACTCTCCCCTCATCGACTCATCCTGCCATGCCATCACAGAAGGCTATTGGATTGGTCAAGCATGATTTCCCCTTGGTGAATCCATGCTGATTACTCATTATGACCTTCTTTTCTTCTACAGGCTTGTAGCAGACCTCCAGAATGACCTGTTCCATCACCTTTCCAGGGATGGGGGGGAGGCTGACTAGCTGGTAGTTTCTTGGGTCCTCCTTCTTGCCCTTTTTGAAGATGGGAGTAACATTGGACTTCCTCCAATCATCAGGCACCTCTCTCATTCTCCATGACTTTTTCAAAGATGATGGAGAACCACAGAGTAACAACATCTGCCAGCTCCCTCATTACCCATAGGTGCATCATGGGCTCATGGATTTATGGGTGTTCGGTCTGTTTAGCCAATCTCTAATGCAACCCTCTACAACCAGGGGAAGTTTCCTTTCTCCAGTGTTCCTCTCTTACCTCTGAGATCTGCGACTCCTGAGAGCTGTCCTCAGCAGTGAAGACTGAGGCAAAGAAGGCATTCAGTAATTCCGCCTTCTCTGTATCTTCCGCTACCAGGACATCCATTGGATTCAGCAGAGGCCCTACATTTTCCCTAATCTTCATTTTGCTGCTGATATACCTGTAGAAGCTCTTCTTTTTATCCTTGATGTCCTTTGCCAGACTCAATTCCAAGTGGGCCTTGGCTTTCCTTGTCACATCCCTGCATACCCTGACAACATTCCTATAGTCCTCCCACATGGCCTGTCCCTTTTTCCATATCCCATAATTTTCTTTCTTGCGTTTGAGATTTGCTAGAAGCTCCCTGCTCATCCATGCACATCTCCTGCCCCCTTTCCCTGATTTCTTGCTCATGGGGATACATTGGTCTTCAGCTTGGAGGAAGTAGTGCTTAAATACTGACCAGCTCTCTTGGACTACCTTCTCTTCCAGAGCCCCATCCCATGGGATTCCTCTAAGCAGGTCCCTGAAGAGGCTGACGTTGGCTCTCCTAAAGTTTAAGGTTCTAGTTCTGCTAACTGTTTTGCTTCCCTCACGCAGGATCCTGAGTTCCACCATCTCATGGTCACTACAGCCAAGGCTGTCCCCAACCTTCATGTCTTCAACCAGTTCCTCCTGGTTTGTTAGTACATGGTCCAGCAACACACCTTTCCTTGTTGGCTTCTCCACCACTTGCATGAAAGTCATCATCAATGATCTGCAGGAACTTCCTGGACTCTGTGTGCTGGCCCATGTTGACTCTCCAACAAATATCAGGGTGGTTAAAGTTCCCCAGGAGAACCAGGGCCTGTGACCGCGAGGCTATTTCCAGTTGCCCATAGAAAGCCTCATCAACTTCCTCCTCCTGATCAGGTGGCCTGTAGTAAACATCCGCAACAGTGTCACCTATATCAGCCTGTCCCTTAATTCTCACCCATAAACTCTCACCTCGTTCATCTGTCCCTTGGTAAAACTCAATACATTCCAATTGCTCTCTCACATAAAGATCAACTCCACCACCTCGCTTCTGTGACCTGTCCTTTCTAAAAAGTACATACCCATCCACAACAACATTCCAGTCATATGAGCTGTCCCACCATGCCTCTGTCATTGCAATGAGATCATGGGCCTGCAACTGCACATAGATTTTCAGTTATTCCTGTTTATTCCCCATGCTGCATGTATTAGTATATAGACACTTCAGAGATGCAATCAGGCATGCAGGTTCCCTAGAAAGGGATTCACTGTAACCATAACCACCCTTGATGTGGTTTTTCCTTTGATCCTTACCTTGAGGGGCAGTCAAGGAACATCATTCACTGCAATGAATGGTATGACCTATTCCCCAGGAAGAAACAATGGCATGAGTGTTGCCACTTTGGACCCCATCCCTGAGTCCTTTGGTTTAAAGCCCATCTCACCAAATTGGTCAACCTGCTGCCAAAACTTCTCTTGCTCTTTTAAGACAGGTGGATCCCATCCCTCCCTAACAGGCTGCAATCATTAAAGCACAACCCACTGTCATAAAGGCCAAAACCTTCTTGATGGCACCAGCCACAGAGCCAGACTGATCTGCACTATGTGTCTGCTTCTGGTGATCCCCATTTCTCTGACCAGTAGGACAGATGAGAAGATGACTTGGGCATAGATGTTTCCAGGGCTTTATAGTCTTCCTTGATCCTCCCTACTTTTTGGCTTGCAGCATCATTTGTACCCACATGAAAAAGGAATAGTGGGTAGTAGTCTGTACTCTTGACCAGTTGGGGCACTCTCGGCAACATCATGGATATCAGCCCCCAGTAGGCAGCATACCTCTCCCAGCTCTATCAGGCCAGCAGATGGGGGCCTCAGTGCCCCATAACAGTCACCCACTATGATCACTCAACATTTCCTTTTACGGTAACTACTATGTGCTGCTGGTGCAGGTTTCCTTTGTTGGCCTTGCTCATGGACATCTAGTCTTTACAGCATCATATCTTTTTGGGACACCTTCCACTACATCAGGTTACTCAGGGCCCCATCCAACAGCCCCAACTCTCTCAGCCTTTCCTCATAGCAGAGGTGTTCCTGCCATCTAATCATCTTGGTGGCCTCCTCTGGACTCGCTCCAACAGGTCCATGTCCTTCCTATGCTGGGGACTCCAGAGCTGGAGGCAGCACTGCAGGTGGGGTCTCACCAGAGCAGAGTAGAAGGACAGAATCACCTCCCTTGACCTGCTGGCCACTCCTCTTTGGGTGCAGCCCAGCACACAGGGGGTTTCTGGGTGCCAGCGCACACGGACGGGGCATGTCCAGCCTCTCACCAACCAGCACCCCCAAGTATCTCTCCCCTGGGCTGCTCTTCACTCTACAACTACCTGAAAGGTGGCTGTAGTCAGGTGGGGGTTGGTCTCTTTCTCCAGGCAGTAACTGACTGAACGAGAGGACAGTCTTAAGCTGCGCCAAGGGAAATATAGGTTGGATATTAGGAAAAAGTTTTTAACGGAAAGAGTGATAAAGTACTGGAATGGCCTGCCCAGGGAGGTGGTGGAGTCACCATCCCTGGATGTGTTTAAAAAAAGATTGGATGTGGCACTCAGTGTCATGGTTTAGTTGAGGTGTTGAGGCATGGGTTGGACTCAATGATTTTAAAGGTCTCTTCCAACCTAGTGATTTTGTGATTCTTGATCTGTTCATCCCCCAGCTTGGATTGATCCTGGGGATTGCCTGACCAAGGTGCAGCACCAGCACTTGGTCTTGTTAAATCTCATGAGATTCCAATGGGCCACTTCTTGAGCTTGTCCAGGTCCCTCTGGACAACCCTGTCCTTCAGGTGAGTCACCTGCACCACTCAGCTTGGTGTCATCTGCAAACCTGCTGAGGGTGCCCTCAATCCCTTTGTGTCATTAATGAAGATATTAAATAACACTGGTCACAATACAGACCCCTGATGAACACCACTGGTCACTGATGTCCATTTAGACTCGGAGCTGTTGACTAAAACCCTCTAGATGCGACCATCCAACCAATTCCTTCTTCCCTGAAGAGTCCACCCATCAAATCCATCTGTCTCCAATTTAGAAAGATGTTGTGGCACTCCGTATCAAAGGCTTTACAGAAGTACACAGAAAGGACATCTGTAGCCCTTCCCTTGTTCACTGATGGAGTCACTCCATTAGAGGAGGCCACTGGGTTAGTCAGGCAGGACTTGCCCTTGGTGAAGCTGTGCTGACTGTCACAAATCACCTCCCTGTACTCCATGTGCCTTAGCAGAGCTTTCTGGAAGATCTGTTTCATCATCTTCCCACGCACAGGGTTGAGGCTGACAGGGCGGTGGCTCCCAGGGTCCTCCTTTCTACCCTTTTTAAAGATGGGGACAATATTTCTCTTTTTCCAGTCACTTGGGACTTCACCTGACTGCCATACCTTTTCAAATATCATGGAGAGTGGCTTGGCAACTACATCAGCCCATTCCCTCAAGACTCTGGGATGCATCTCATCAGGTCCCATGGACTTATGTACATTCAGGTTCCTCAGGTGGTCATGAGCCTGATTTTAGAATGGGAGGGACTTTGCTCCCCCAGTCCCCATCCTGCTGTCCATCCATTCGACAGGTGTGGGAAGAGAGGTTGGCATTGAAGACTGAGGCAAAAAAATTGTAGAGTACCTCAGCCTTCTCCTTGTCCATTCTTAACAGTTTTCCAGCACTGTTTATCAGGAGGGTAACACCTTTGATGGCTGACAGACCAGTAGAAGTCCTTCCTGTTATTCTTTGCATCCCTTGCCAGATTCAGTTCCAGCTTTGCCTTGGCCTTCCTGACCCCATCCCTACACAACTGGACTGCATCCCTATACTCTTTCCAGGATACTTATCCTTGTTTCTATTGCCTGTGCATTTCCTTCTTACCCTTTAGTTTGACCAGCAGGTCCCTACTCAGACATGCCTGTCTCTTACCTTCCTTGCCCGGTTTCTTGTTCCTGGGGATCACTGGCTCTTGTGCTCTATGGAAGGCTTCCTAAAACATCTGCCAGCTCTATTCTGCTTCCTTGTCCCTTAGGGCAGTTTCCCAGGGGTTCCTATTGACTGACTCCTAGAAGAGCTGGAAGTTTGCTTTCCTAGAGTTCATCATTTCAATTTTACTCTTCATCTCCATAATTCTACCAGGCACTCAAGTGAGCCTGACAGGCCTGTAGTTTCCAGGATCATCCTTCTTGCTCTTCTTTAAAATTGAGATGTTTGCCAGCTTCCAGTCAGCTGAGGCCTCTCAAGATTCCCAAGACCATTCAAAATTCATTGAGAGAGGCCTCGTGGAGACATCAGCAGCTCTTTGAGGAGCCAAAGATGGAGGCAAAGAATGCATTAAACATCTCTGTCTCATCCATGTCCCTGTTTGTGAGGTGACCATCCTCATCCTGTAATGGGCCAATGTTATTTCTTCACTGCCTTTTGCTATTAACGTATTTAAAAAATTCTTTTTATTGTTCCCCACAGTTTTGGCAGCTCCAACTCCAGTTGAACTTTGGCCACACAAATTTTCTCCCTCCAGTGGTGAGCAGCATCTCTGTATTCTTCCCATACCACCTGACCTTGCTTCCACAGGGCACACACCTTCCTTTTTAGCCCTATTTCCAAGTGAAGATCCCTGTTCAGCCACGCTCGGCCTTCTGCCTCACCTGCTTGACTTCCAAAATTGGGCAATTTCCTGCTCTTGTGCCCTTAGGAGGTGATGTTTAAAAAGTGACCAGCACTGATGGACCCCAGCACCTTCAGAAGTTTTTTCCCAGGGAACCTTACTCACTAGTTCCCTGAGCAGCCTGAAGTCTGCTCTCCTCATGTCCAGAGTTGAGGTTTTGCTGGCACTTTTCCTCCTGTCAACAGATTTTAAACTCAATCTCTTCATGGTCACTGTGGCCAAGATGGCTGCCAATCACCACTTTGCTCATGAGATCCTGTGTTGACCAGCAGCAGATCAAGGAGAGCATCTTTCTGACTCAGCTCCCTTAGGACCTGTTACATGAAGTTGTCATCCAGGTGTTTTAGCAATCTTCTGGACCTGTTTGTACCAGCTGTGTGATATTTCCAGTTAACAACTGGCAAGTTCAAGTCCCCCATAAGGACATGGGTGGTTGATTTAGAGGTGTTCCTCAAAGAATAATTCATTGGCGTCATGGTCCTGGCTAGAAGGTCTATAGAAGATTTTCACAATGACATCCTCATTATTTGTTTTTCCCTTGATTCTTACCCAGAGGATCTCAACTGTGCCATGGCCAACTGTAAGCTCCACACATTCCAGTCCCTCCATTACATACAGTGCCACACCCTCCCAACCTTACCTGCCCTTCCTATCCCTCCTAAAGAGACTGTAATCATCCATCATGACACACCAGTCTTGAAGTAATTCAGAGCTGTATAATAACAGTCTCCAAGTCTCCAGAAGGCCTTGCTACTTCCATCTCAGAAGTACAGAAATGCAGTCTGTATACAAACCTTCAGTAATTGTCTCACATTTCTATGTTATATAAGAAAGATTAGATATAACATCCTTCCTGTGTTTTTTTCTCTGGACTGGTGTCTAGTGCCATTCTTTTTGTCCTCCCAAGCAAACAATTAATTATTTTGCTAACTTTCTTTATCAAAGTTTGCAATTTGTCAACCAAACTTCCAAGGACAAATGATAGTAGCAACAAAAAGCTCAGTATAGGCACTTGCTGTTTGTCACTGGAAAATTTATCAGCATAAACAATTGCTTTCACTCCAAATTATAGGCCAAAACCTCACTGTCAGGGATCACATATTCTAAATAGCACTAATTATCCACACCTCTTCAATACATTTCTAAAATGCAAGATTAGAGGAAGTAAACATCTGGCAAGATTCTTGCAGCATCAAGAACTGGTTCTCTCAATCAGGGTTTATTCATTTCTTCAAGAAGTCAAAGTGGTAGCACCATTAGTAACAGTATTTCAGTTGTGTGCTTTATCAATGAGAAAAGTAAAGCTAACATACAGGTAAATCAAAAAGCTCCTCTTCCACTTTTTCAGCCCCTCAGATGCTGAAATGTTACAATCTGAATTGTACAATCAGTTGTTTTCAGAAATATTCATGAAAGGCATACCTTCAAAACGAGTTCCAAGACAACCAATTGAAATAGCAGCAACTTTAACCAGAAAAATAATTCAAATATTTTTCTGGCTGAGTGGCTACCAAACAATTTATATTTCTTTAAGAAGAAGTTTATGCAGCAGTGGGGGAAGATGTTGGAAAATTCTTTTAAATTTAGAACAATAGGATATGATCCCTATATTAGGGGTTAATGCTTAGTTTTATACCATACAGTGCTTAGTACAAATGCCAGAGATTACTGTGGCCTTGTGTTAACTCCCTACATCTGTGACATTATAATGTCTTATTCCAGCTAATGCTTCCTTGTTTACTTATATCAGTGATTAATATGTACTAGCAGATGTCTTAGTTTTGAGAACAGAGAGAGAGTGCTGGAATAAAGAATGATAAGGGAAGTGCACTGTGACCTGACCACATATTTGAGATACTCCCAAGGAGGAAAGATTCATCAGATTATCTGGGAACATAAAAGGGAATTTTGAGGAATGGGATGTTCCCAAACGACCACCAAAGACCCTCAAAAGACCCCTACTAATATACAAATATGTTCATGGAAATAACAAGCATATATGCATGTATTCAGGAAATGTGATGAAAATGTAATAGACATATGATGAATATATATTAGTTTCAGGAATATAACCTGGTCTGTTAGGTTACTGGGCATGCATGCTTTGAGGAGAATTCCCCATGCATCCAGTGCTGCTAATAAAGCAATGTTTGCTTCCTAACATAAAAAAAATTGTTTGGAGCGTTTATTTCTCAGTTTTAGGTGACAATGGTAATCATATATTTGAGTGGAAGTAGCCTAGATTCACAATGTTGTTAAACTGATAAGCTCAAACATCAATTTTGTGTACAGAATTAAAGAAAAACAACCACATTTAGTCTCTGCCATTTACACAAGTCTCACAAGTCCTTTAGCACAAAATCTCCTAAAATACTGATGATGCTGGCATGCTATACAATTACTTCTGACTTGCATTTGAGCCACATTTCTTCTATCACTGTTTACCACAGTATATGCCTGCAGAAGATGAACCACAGTGATCATTTAGCAGTCACAGGATTATAGGATAATTCAGTTAAGAAGGAACCCCAGGAGGCCTTTAGTTGACCCTTGTGCTCAAAGCAGGGTGAGCAAGACCATGTGTCTTGGTTCCGACTAGGACAGGGTTAATTTTGCAGTAGCTGTGAGGGGACATGGCCAGGACCCAGAGGTTATTCTATACTACCTCACATCATTGCTGGGGGCAAGGGGAAAGGGAGTGTCTTCTGGGGAAGAAGGGGTTCCTTCCAGTGGAGTAAGCAGGGGCAGAAGAAGCCATCTGCTATTGTAGGGGGGTTTCCATGTGAATCATTTCCTTTCTTGTACCCTTTGTCATTAGTATTGTTGCTGTCAATGTTCCTTTTCTTAGCTCATTGCTGTTTCCAGTAAATTGTTCTTATCTCAGCCCATGATCTTTGCCTTCTGTGTCTCCAATTCTCCTCTCCAGTGCACCACAGCAGGAGGGGGAGGAGAAAATGGGATGGCAAGAGAGGAGCAGGTAGTTTGGGACAGTCTTGGTGGGGGCACTGAACTGGTAAGTATTACTCCTAAACCATGACACCATGTTATGCAGGGCTTATCCAGCCAAGTCTTGAAAACATCCAAGAATGAAAAATGCACAGATTCTCTGGGCTTTTCCAATGCTCGACTGTCCTGACAGTGAAAAAGGTTTTCCTTATATGTAGTCAGAACCTCCCATTTCAGTCTAAGTCCATTGTCTCTCATCCTTGCTCCACAACACTGTGGAAAGCCTGACTCAAGTCTTCCTGATAATCTCATAGGTATGAGGAAACTGCTCTAAGGTCTGTCTGTCAATTGTGTGTCATGCCATCTGTGTGTCCCTGTTATCATCATCATCCACATCCCCCCTCAGAAACTTGTTTTATCCAGGCTGCACAACCCCAATACCTTCACCTTCTCTGGAATCTCCCCCATCTCCTCTTCTCCCTCTCCACCTAATCTGACCGCCCATAAAGATTTTATTTTGTTTCAGGATTAAAGAGAAGAAAACACTATTGCATCTTTTTACTAATGCCATGTAAATACATAAGCACTGAAAACTTAAATTAGCAAGAATATGCCCAAACCCCTACCTTACTAAATCTCATCTATCTCAGTTATTGCATCTTAGGGAGAATATTAAAAACAGCAGTATGCATTACATATTTTAGCATAAAGAATTATTTTCTCAGCTGACTGACAGTTTACCCTATTCCTTCTCCACAGCTAAGGTTTTCAGGCTTCATTTATGCTATATATATTGTGTTCATTTAACTACTTTTAATTTCATGTTCATAAAATTTGATGTTTGCAATCAAGACAAGCATTGCATGTTAAAACACTTTTGAGCTGGTTAAGAGTTCAATACTTGTAAATGCTGCCTTTAAATAATTTCTTATGTAGAGCAACTGAAACCATTCCTTTAAAGAATTTAGTCCTCATATTGGAAAGGATTTTAAATTATTCTGTCCTTCATGAATTTGAGCTGTTTTGAAGTATGATTAGTCAATTTTTGAACCTTCAGAAATTTCTTCTGAATCAGGGCTCAAAATAATTTTGTATCCAAAACTTAATGACATACTCTTTACTACTATTGGAATATAGAAGTTGGGAGACCTAATTAAATACCTCTTTAAACTCTGTGTTTTAAAACTGGGAAAAAAATACATTGATATATATATGACTGCTAGATTACCTTTAAGGGTTCCATCACTTCCAGATGGAGAGCAGACTGACTGTTGTGACCTCAAGGAAAAAGATGCAGCATTCCTTACTGAAGGATCGCCATCCTAAAGTGACCATGATAAAAAAAAAAAATCATGAACACTTGATAAAATAAAGACTGAAATTAGTACATATACTGATAAAATGGACTGGACAAAAATGCATACAAAAATATTAGAAAACTATTTATTTATATAAAAAACTTTGTCATTTGGACTGCTATTAGACTACTATATAGGCAAAACTCAAAAGACCAATCAGCCTTAAGAATTTAGAACCAGAACATGCACACAGAAATAAATCCATGTATGTCTTCCAGCTAAATAAGCACTTTTGGTTGACATTAAAATTTCATTTAGAAGTTTTTTGTTACATATAGTAAAGAGCAGAAAAACAGAAAGATGAACTCTCTACAATACCAACAGAAAGAAATTGAGTATAATAAGCAGTTTTTTCTCCTTTTAAAACAAATTCAGCATTTTTAAAATTAGCCTACCCTTAAAGTTTATTGGAATGACATCTTACTTTTACAGTTAAGCAAACCAAAACTTTGTACTCATACCCTCCAACATAAACACATCAGGATTGAACAAAATTTGTAGCACACCCATTGTGGCAACTGAGATAGATGGATGGCAACTACACACACCCTCTGACAATGGCCAAACAGCTAATTTCCACATGCATAGCAGTAGATCAGCCACTGCAGTTATGCCTTGTGAAGGCATAGAGCACACTGCTTAAGGATAAAGAAAACAGTTTGATATTTATGGACTGAAAGTGCTTACAAGGCAAAGAATATAAATTCATAAAAATCCAGATTTCATCAATTTCATCATACATAGGCATTTACAAAACAATTCTATTAGATTTTTTCCCCTCCCACAGTAAAATGAATCTAAAACTCATGACGTGCTATTAATTACACTTATTTTTCTAACTGCTTGCAAAAAGACTTGTTGCTAGGTGAGAAAGCCTCATGTGCAAAGAAATCTAATATTCTGATTCAATGCAATAAAAAAACTATACCTTAAACTTACATGTTTTTTATTGCAAGTCAAAATGAATTAATTTGTTTAATACACTGAAAGTAAGGAGTTGAGTTTTTCAAACATGAATTATCTTTGAATTATAATAAATCTCAAACCCATCAAAATACTGGGGGGAACAAAAGCTTAGTAACTTTTATAGATATATTTTTTATTAGAACAGGAGAGGTCCTCTACCCATGGACTGCCAAGGACAAAGGCAAAGACGTCTTCTTATTAAATTAACTAAACTAACTAACTAGGTAGATGACCTTTCAGGTACACACATGCCATTCCTGAAAATTTGTCAGCTACTGTAGAAGTCCTCATTTATTGTTTCCTAGATCAGAACATCATCAAATGGTGAGATGTAAGCACAAACTTATATTCTGGGCATGTTGTCACGTGCACTTATGTGGGCTCGGTATTTCTGAGCCTGAGAGAATTTTCAGCTTGCTAACTTGCAAGCTCCTTTCCCAAGGGAAAACTTTCAACAGTTTTCCTTTCCCAAAACATCTTTCTCTTTTTCCCAACATATTTCTAAGTAGGCAGTAGTTTTTTCTCATAACAATCTTCCCCAGCTGTTGTTTCCTATTACTTAACCAATGGAAAGAGGTGTCAGTCCTATTGACCAATGAATATCTTTTTTAGCAAAGCATGCTATATAAGCAAGAAGATTGTAAATAAAACCTTCTGTTGTTCTCATAGTAAAAACTAGAGTCAAACTATCTTTATTTCGTGTCCTACTGTGACACACTTACAGCCCAGAAAGCCAACTGCAGTCTGGGCTGCATCAAAAGCAGTGTAACCCAGCAGGTCAAGGGAGGTGATTCTGTCCCTCTACTCTGCTCTAGTGAGACCCCATCTGCAGTGCTGCCTCCAGCTCTGGAGTCCCCAGCATAGGAAAGACATGGACCTGCTGAAGCAAGTCCAGAAGAGGCCACCAAGATGATTAGAGAGATGGAGCACCTCTGCTATGAGGAAAGGCTGAGAGACTTAGGACTCTTCAGCCTGGAGAAGAGAAAGCTCCAGGGAAACCTTAGAGCAGACTTCCAATATCTGAAGGGAGCCTGCAACAAAGCCAGAGAGGGACTCTATCAGGGAGTATAGCAATAGGACAAGGAGTAATGGCTTAAAGCTGAAAAAAGGTAGATCTAGATTAGATGTTAGGAAGGAAGTCTTCCCTGTGAGTGTGGTGAGGTCCTGGCACGAGTTGCCCAGAGAAGGTGCAGCTGCCCCATCCCTGGAAGTGTTCAAGGCCAGGTTGGATGGGGCTTAGAGCAACCTGGTCTAGTGGAAGGTGTCCCTGCCCATGGTAGGGGGTTGGAACACGATAGTCTTCAAGGTCCCTTTCAATCCAAGCCATTCTGTGATTCTCAGGTTTCTCAAAAAATGGTCCTTTACTTGAGTATATGCACAGTGAGCCTCAAGTATATGCTTGCTGATTTAGTAGAATCAAATATTGCAAATACACAATATCCTGCAGACATTCATAACTTTTAAAGAACAAAATCCTAAAGCTAAGAAAAAAGATAAACAAAGTTTTAGATTTTATGATTTAATAATCCTTGTTCATAACTATCTCTGCCAATGGTTACACTGCTTTTTAAAAAGGTGCAACATTCTGATGAACTTGATAATATATAAATGCAAAACTTGAATTACTTCAACTTGTTCAAACTGTTTTCTGCAGGATGGCTACTAAAATCAGTTTTTAAAGGTATACTTAGTTTTTACCTTTGGTCTTTATCCCATTAAACCAACCAATGATGGTATGCTTTATGTTTTCATAGTCAGTTAGTTTTTAATGAGTTTCAGAGAATTGTAAAGGTTGGAAAATATCTTTAAGATCATCAAGTCCAACAAATAACACAGCACCACCATTATGTTGACCATTAATACCTGTCCTCAAGTGCTACATCCACAAATTTTTTGAACACTTCCAAAGATGGTGACTCAACCACTGCCCCGGGCAGCCTGTTCCAGTGCTTGAAAACTGTTTCCATGAAGAAATTTTCCCTAATATCCAATCTAAACCTCCCCTGGCACAACTTGAGGTCATTTCCTCTTGTCCTCTAGAAGAACTCAATTCCCACCTGGCTCCACCTTCCTTTCAGGGAGTTGTACAGAGTAAGAAGGTCCCCCCTGAGCCTCCTTTTCTCCAGGCTGAGCCCCCTCAGCTCCCTCAGCCACTTCTTGTGCTCCAGACCCTGACCCAGCTCCGTTGCCCTTCTTTGGACTCACTCCAGCACTTCAATGTCTTTCTTGCAGTGAGGGGCCCAGAACTGGACACAGCACTCAAGGTGTGGCCTCACCAGTGCCGAGTACAGAGAGACAATCAATCACTTCCCTGGTCCTGCTGGTCACACCATTTCTGATCCAAGCCAGATGCCATTGGCCTTCTTGCCCACCTGGGCACATGCTGGGTCATGTTCAGCTGCTGTTGCTCAGCACTGCCAGGTCCTTTTCCTTGTGGGCAGCTTTCCAGCCACTCTGTCCCAGCCTGGAGCTGCATGGGGTTGTTGTGACTCAAGGACAGGACCTGGCACTTGACCTTGTTGAACTTCATACAATTGGCCTTGTCCCATTGCTCCAGCCTTTCCAGACCCCTCTGCAGAGCCTTCCTGCCCTCCAGCAGATCAACGCTCCCACCCAACTCTGGAAACTTACTGAGGGTGTACTTGATCCCCTTGTCTAGGTCATCAATTAAGATGTTAAATAGGACTGGCCCCCATACTGAGCTTTGGGTAACTCCACTGGTCACTGGCTGCCAACTGGATATGACTCCATTCCCCATGACTCTCTGGGCCTGGCCATCCAGACAGTTCCCAGCCCACTGAAGAGAGCACCTTTTGAAGCCATGGGTTGCCAGCTTTTCCAGGAGAATGCTGTGGGAGACATCATCAAAGGCTTTACTGAACTGCAGATAGTCACACACACAGGCTTCCCCTCACCACTAGGTGGGTCGTCTGGTCATAAAAGTAGATCAGGTTGTCCAAGCAGGACCTGCCTTTCCTAAACCCCTGCTGGCTGGGCCTGATCCCCTGGTTGTCCTGCACATGCCATGTGATCGCACTCAAGATGATCTGCTCCATAACCTTCCCAGGTACTGAGGTCAGGCTGACAGGCCTGTAGCTCCCTGGATCCTCCTTCTAGCCCTTCTTGTTTATGGCTGTCACATTTGCCAATTTCCAGTCACCTGAGACCTCCTCAGTTGGCCAGGACTGCTGGTAAAAGATGGAAAGTGGCTCAATGAGCACTTCTACCACCTCCCTCAATACTCTTGGGTGAATCTTTTTCAGCCCCATGGCCTTGTGTGGGTCTAAGTGGTGTAGCAGGTCACTGACCATTCTCTACTGGATTATGGGGTCTTCCAGCTCTGAAGGCCTAGTACTTTGACTACTGGTCTTGGTATTACAGCCTGAGGTAAAGAAGGCATTAAGCACCTCAGCCTTTTCCTCATCCTTTGTCAGTATGTTTACCTCCACATCAAATACAGGATGGAGATTGTCCTCAGCCCTCCTTTTGTTGATGGTGTATTTGTAGAACCACTTTTTGTTGTCTTTTACTGCAGTAGCCAGATGAAGTTCTAGCTGGGCTTTGTCCCTTTGAATTTTCTCCCTGCATGACCTCACAACATCCTTGTAGTCCTCCTGAGCTGCCTGCCTCTTTTTCCAGAGGTGATGCACTCTCTTGCTCTCCCTGAGTTCCATCAAAGCTCTCTGTTGGCCAGGCCGGTCTTACCTGTCGGCTTGTCTTTCAGCACATGGGGACAGCCTGCTCCCGCTCCTTTGAGATTTCTTTCTTAAAGCGCATCCAGCTTTCCTGGAGCCCTTTGCCCTTCAAGACTGCCTCCCAAGTGATTGTCTCAACCAGGCTCCCAAACAGGCCAGTCTGCCCTCTGGAAGTCCAAGGTGGCAGTTCTGCTGACCCCCCTGCTTATTTCTCTGAGAACAGAAAACTATCATTTCATGATCACTGTGCTCAAGATGGCCTCCAATTATCACATTCCACACCAGCCCTTCTCTGTTCACAAACAGCAGGTCCAGTGGAGCACCTCCCCTGGTTGGCTCACCAGCTGTGCCAGTTCTTCCACATACTCCAGGTACCTCCTGGACTGTTTCCTCTGCTGTGCTGTATTTCCAGCAGAGATCTGGTAAGTTGAAGTCCCCCACAAGAACAAGGGCCAGCAATTGCAAGACTTCTCCCAGCTACTCATAGAATATTTTGTATTTTTCTTCATCCTGGCTGGGTCATCTATAAGAGACTCCCATCAGGAGATCTGCCCTGTTGGCCTTTCCCCTGATTCTTATCTATAAACACTCAATCCTATTGGTACCATCATCAAGCTCCAGACAATCAAAATCACTCCCTAACATACGAGAGGTATCTAAAGCTTCTCCTACCTTGCTGATCCCTTATATAAAGAGTTTATAGCCATCCATTGCAGCATTTCAGTCATACAAGTCATCACACCATGTCTCTGTGACTGCAACTATGTCATAGTTCCCCTACTGCACCATGGCTTCCAGTTCCTCCTGTTTGTTGCCCATGCTGCGTGCATTGGTGTAGATGCACTTCAGTTGCATTTGCTGATGATACAAAACTGGGGGGAGTGGCTGATACACCTGAAGGCCGTGCTGCCATTCAGGGGGACCTTGATACGCTGGAGAATTGGGTGGAGAGAAGCCTAATGAGGTTCAACAAGGGCAAGTGTAGGGTCCTGCACCTGGAGAGGAATAACCCCAAGTACCAGCACAAGTTGGGGGTGACCTACTAGAGGGGTAGTAGTTGGAGGATATATGTTCATTTAATGCCAAGAACAGCTACTAATTTTGAAGAATTTGCATTGCTGAAGCAGAGACTGAGAAAAATACCTGATGAGATTGTGTATTATGATAGATTCCTTCATTACAAAACTCTCTTGTTTAAGATATTACTTCTTAGCTAATATTTTTCATCAGCATAATTCTTTCATTTAAAAAGAGAAGACTAATAAAACTAATAACTCTCTTGGAGTTCCAGTGTACTAATCCCTGTAAGGAATTCAGGTAGTCTGGTGTTATCAATACACTTGTTGAATACAACAGTTGTTTGCTTCCACAGGCTAATTTAGGAAGACAAGATTTGCCCCTAGTTTTCATAAGGTAAATTAAATACATCTTTTTAAAAAAGGTCAAAAAAAAGGCCTGCTTGTCACCAGGTTTTGATCAAGTTTTGTAACTGTTGTAAGCATCACTAAGACCACACAGTTCAAAGAACTAAAATCAAAAAATAAAAATGAAACTTAAGTGCTATCCCCTTAAGAGGTGTTAAGAGACTGTGTGCCAAACTTGTAAAGAAGTCAAAACATGCTTCATCAACAGGATGAGATGCTCATTAAGAAAGTGAAGAAGTTGAAAACACCATGGGAGAAAGTTGCTGATTTTTTTTCATTTATATTCAATACTTTAGCAAGATTTTCTCCCACGTGAACTAAAGTCACTGGGAAAACATATTATAAAAAAACCAGGCCATAAAAGCACATAACAGACCTGTAAGAAAAAATGTTAAAAGGATTTTTTGCCTTTGACACACTACTGTATTACTGAATAGATTATGCAATTGTCTCATCTAATTGACAGTTAGGGGAATCTTCAGAAAGACACGTTAACTATAAACCTATTTAGAATCTAGTATTGTTTACATCAATATATTGATACAATAATTGCAGAGAGACTCTACCATCTAAAATAAACTCACATGAATAAGACTTTTTACTTTTCATACTTTCATCAGAATCAATGTTACAAACTGTTCCAAAGTACAGAGATCTAGAAAAATCTTAAAACTTGCACATTAAAATTGCACAGTTGAGTGCACACATCTGAAACCAAAATATATATTTTAGTGGTTTTATTCATCAACAGCATCCTCATAAAATATCTGACTTTTAAGGCAGCTAAACACATACTTGCTTTATCATAGTAAATATTTGTTTTATCATCATAAACTGATCTAGGTAACATACATCACTACTTATCCTGTGCACCATCTGTAGATAGTCTTCATTTGAGCCATGTCTAGAATTATCAGCATGATGATTAGCTGAATTTCCAGACAATTGACTTGAAACTTTATTTTCATGGAGATTCCTCATCCCAGCTGTGACAATGGGACTGGATACTGAAGCTGAAATACAGAAAAATAAAAATAACTATACCAGTATATTCACACAATCGTTAACTCTAAAATATCTCACAGAAAAGGCCATAATATTAATGAGTTGGATGCAAGAGGTCTAGGATTGGAACAAGAATCCCAACTTTCTTCACTGAATCTTTTTTCCACAAATACCTTGAATAAAATTATTATCTAAGTTTTGAATTTTCAAGAGACTTTTAAACCTAAATTCCATGTACAGATTAGCCACACTTCACTCCACATCTATCCTAATTACAATCAGCATCATACTCAGGTTATAGAAAACTTTAATTACCTCTATATAATATGCATTCACTACCTTTAGTAACTTTAGTAACTTCCAAGGTTAGTAACTTCCATGAGACATATAACATTACATATAGAACAGTTATATAAATTCTAAGCACACTGCTAAACTTTAGGAATAGATGATTGAAGAGTCTAACAAAAACTCTACTTCCAAGAAAGGATAATGCCTAGATACTTAACAGTGTTCATGTTGTTCAAGATTGTTTTTAGAAAAGGGAAGAACAAAGAAATCCATTCATTCTGAAGGTCATCTTTACCAGTTACTGCATACCTTGAGTATAATTCTAGCCAACTTAGCCTAGCCTACAATGCAAAGGTTTGGTAAGGTTAAATAAGCCGGCAGCAAAACTTACATTACACTGGCAAAAATTATGTTTTCACCAATACAGATAAACAATTGCCATAACTAACAAATAAAAAGGGGTTTTTTTAATTTATTATTTTTTTATAGTCATGTATATGTGACAACTATGCAAAATCAGTGTACATAGAGGAGAAGCATTAATGCCAAGGTCACTGGTTCAATCCCTATATGGGCCATTCACTTAAGAGTTGGACTCGATGATCCTTCTGGGATTTTTTGAAATAAAATAAATACTACCACTGTACAGTCAGGAAAGCAAAGCTTAAGCATACCCAAAAAATTCCCTACCAACTCCAAGATTTGCATTAAGCATGTGACTCCTTCAAAGAAATTAGAGAGCTGTGAAACACACACATGAAGGTAAAGCTGACATGAGATAGGAGAATAAAATAAATATCAAAGACTTACCTTGCTGCATCTGAGGATGTGGTGTATAACTTGGAGGATGTGAATATGGCATGTATCCTGCAGGACTTTGAGGAGCATATGGACTAGGCACTGGACTGTTCTGTTGTGCCAAAAATCTGTTACCAGAGCTTGTTTGTGGTGGCACAAACCGGCTAAAAAATAAAATGAAAAAGTTTGAAAAAGTTGGAAAAGGAAATTTATACAAATTTCTTATTTCTTTTAGAAGACTGAGGGAACTGGAGGTGTTTAGTCTGGAGAAAAGGAGGCTCAGGGGACACTACTGTTGAAAGGAGGTAACAAGCGACAGGACAAGAGGAAATGGCCTCAAGTTATTCCAGGGGAGGTGTAGATTATTTATCAGGAAAAATTTCTTTACCAAAAGGTTTGTCAGGCACTGGCACAGGCTGCCCAGGAAAGTGATTAAGTCACCAACCTGGAGGTGTGTACATGTGTCACTTAGGGACACGGTTTAGTAGTGGACCTAACAGTCTTAGGTTAACGGTTGGACTTGATGATCTTAGAGGTCTTTTTCAACCTAAATGATTCTATAGGTACATGCTACTTGATGACACTCAAAGTTTGAAAAAGAACCAGAAAGTTGATGAGAAAGCTGATGAGAAAGCTGATGGAAGACTAGCCAAATTACTGGGCCTATCCTCCCCTGAGCAGCCTTTTGTATAACTGTTACAGCAGTATTCCATGTTTTTACAAGCCTTCTTTCCCACCCTTCTGTCACATTGGTAATGTTATACATGCTGGAACACATAGTCTCTTCTCTCCTGTCCTCCTGCCACAGGTAGAGAATAGCTGTAGGGGTGTCAGGAGGCAGGGGTATTATTTTAGCAGGAAAGAAAGTTTGCCAAAATTATGTGAGGGAGGGACAGCAGGTAATCCTGACTAATCAGAATACAAAGATTACTCACTAGCAAAAAGATGTTGCTTTGTCAGCTGAAGAAACTCACCCTGCTGTCAGACAAATGCAAAATATATCCTGACACTGATCACCTTCCATTCACATACTTGCAACAAGAATTGACTGTCACTGTAGATAGAATTTGCAGTTTGCTGCCCATCCCACCCCATTAGAAGAGAATGTTACCTGGAAGGGCTATGTGAGATAGTGGTTTGTTGATAATTAGAAGATGCAGGACTACCTCTCATGGAATTCTGAGAAATATTAAACTGCGACATCATCATCCCTATTAAGAAGATAGCAGCATTACTTTACATGCATTTCCTTTTTAATCAATGAAGTCTCTCATTTCAGAAATTATAATATACAAAGAGATTATAAACTTTACAAACATTGACATCTTCTACCTACAACTGTTAGAAAACATTTTAAAAAGATTGATTTCATGTAAGATGTTCATTTTACACCATGACATAAAAAGAATGTTCCCTAAAGGAGTATTAATTCAATAATAAATATCAACAGCAGTTCCCTCCTCTGTTCCTTAGCCACAAACCTGCTAGTAAATAGTTACATTTTATAACAGGCCATATACCCCACAGCCCAGACTTGTGTGTGGAGTACTCAATGTGCCAATAAGATTTGGAAACTTCACAAGTCAGAAGAACGCAGAAAACTTATCTCCCATTTTTAGATCAAGTACAACAAACAATCATCTCAGGCTGAGTGGTGCAAGAGATTCTCCCTGCTCCGCTAATGCCCTAGTGGTTCCTTTCTACCCAGGGACAACAGCTTTCTATTCCACCTCCACCACACTTAAAAGGAATGCTATCAAAGAAGGTGCTGAAATATTTTCAGTTGCAAAGAACCACCAATATCCCATTTGTAGTCTCCAACAGCCTGTAGATTCCCACAGTCATGCTTTGAAAATTCAGGAGTTGTACTAGATGGCAAGCCACAAGTACCAATGGGCCTGGAACTAACTTGCATCTTTTTTAGGGAGAATTTAAACGAATCTTTTTTGTTTTTTCCATACAAATATAAAGAATTTCTAACCACCACATAACACTGGAAGTTGAAATGGTACAGGTACACAAGAACTTATATGACTTTTAACCAGGTGATTTTAATGATAGATTTGAATGTCTTTCAGCTAAAACAGCATCAAAATTCACATACACACTGCAGCTTGGGAAGCCACAGCAAGTGATCCAAAGCCATGGATAAAAGCACATCAGCAATGCAAATATTTAAACCTAAGTTTAGATAGATGGCTGACTAATCCAGAGTGCTTGGGAGTCATCAGTCTTTGCATTACTATCACTGATTTCAATTACTGCAATATTCACACAGGCAAAGCTAGTTTCAGAAATCCTCCCTGTCATCCTCTTTTCTCTTCCCCTCTCCCCAACAAAGAAGTGATGGAATAATCCCCCAGGAATTAAGCCATTACTACCTCCTGGTAGGTATGAAGTGCTGCATTCCAAGTATATTAGCCCAGACAAACTAGCCCAGAGCAGGAGTGAAATTCTCATATTGTGCTGAAAAATAAATAAATAAAAAAAATAAGAGACCTCCATACTTTAGTACAGAGGACATTTCATTGTCCAGAGTAACAGAAGTGGACTCTTCAACTCCTGCAAAATTTGATTAAATGAACACTGGTTGCCTTGCACAGAGGCAAGTGAGGAGGAAACTCCAGAGGTGTTGGAGGCAGCATCTGGCATGCTCACTGCCCGCTCACCTCTCACAGCCACTCTCACCACAGCTAGGTAGTAGTTAATCAAACTACTAACCCTTAACATTCATGTACAGAAAGCTGACAGAATGTGCCAGTATGAGTATGAACTATGCAGAAGCTTCATTTTATGCTTAAAACAAAGACTGCACTTTTAAAATAGTTGAAAAATATATCTCTTCTCTCCTCTGTAAATTTAAAACATGCTTTTGGTTTTAAAAAGTATGACAAAAAATATAAAAAGTAGTACATTTTAATGCCATTTAAAAAACCCTAAACCTTATTCTGTGACAGGCAGTTCTCACCTCTTTATCTCTGTTAGGGGAGACAATCTAGATAACTTCAAAAAACCCAACCAAACAAAACACCCAAAGTCCCCAGTGCCCATCCCCCTTCCCTCACCCCACTAAAACCCCCCAAACAACAACAAACAACCAAACAAAAGAAAAACCCACCACAACAGTCTTCAAAGTTTTCAGACAGAAAACAAGTCTGTCTAGTAATGATGTAATGAGGAAGGAGTAAAAATAAGCCCAAACATTTAGTTTAAAAAGGAGTTGAAATTAGTCTGTGGTCATTAACACTAAAATATCTTCTTGTACATTTTTTACATTGTTGTTCATATCACTAAGCAGCAGATTTATGGTTCCACTGTGCATTTCCATACCTTTAAATACTTAAGAATTTCTTTTAAATGCAACTTTAATTTTGATTGTTGGTAATGCTCAGTTTTGAGAAAACATCATCCTAGTAATAACATTCACACAATCATAGGATATGGGTCAGGTTGGAAGGGATTACAGTGGGTCATGTGGTCCCACCTCCCTGCTCAGAGTCATCCCAGAGCACATAGCACAGGATTGTGTCCAGATGGGTCTGGAATATCTCCAGCAAGGGAGACTCCACACCCTCTCTGGGCAATCTGTTCCAGTGCTCGGTCACTGCCCAGAGAAGTTCTTCCTCAAGTTCAGGTGGAACCTCTTGGGCATTAGTTTCTGCCCATTCCTCTTGTCCCATTGCTGGGCCCCGCTGAGCTGAGCCTGGTCCATTCTCTGACCCTTCCCTGCAGACACTGATAGACATGGATAAGGTCCCCTCTCAAGGTGAACAGTCTCAGCTCCCTCAGCCTTTCTTCATAAGAAAGATGTTCCAGTCCCTTAATCATCCTCCTCACAGCCTCTGCTGGACCTACTCCAGGAGCTCCATGTCTCTCCTGTCCTGAGAAGCTCAGAACTGGACACAGCATTGCAGGTGATGAGAAGGGTAGGATCACCTCCCTGACCTGCTGGCAATGATCTTCCTAATGCATCCCAGGATTCCGTTGGCCTTCTCTGTCACAAGGGCACACACTTGTCCACCAGGAGCCCCAGGTCATCCCCAGCCTCTACTGGTGCCTGGGGTTGTTCTTCCCCAGGCACAGGACCCTGCATTTGCTTTTGTTGAATTTCAGACAGTTCTTCTCTCCCAACTCTCCAACCTGTTGTGGTCCTTCTGAAGGGCTGCACAGCACTTGGGGGTATTGGCCAGCTTTGTATCCTTAACATATACTCCCAGTCTTGAATGCATTTTTTTTGGCTCAGAAAAAAAGGATATGCGTAAATCCATTTTAGCATTCCTACTGCCAAAGAATATAAAAAACACAGCTCAAGATCATAGTAAAAGTCTTGTATGAATAAACTGTATTACAGCATCATGCATGCTTAAGCAAGGATTGCTCACCAACAGGCAATTTTTCAGTTAAATATACACTCTTATTGAAAGCATATGTCTACAAAGTTTTTCCCTTTTACAGGCACATGTGCATTTTAATTCTTCTATAGATGAAAAAAAAAATCAAAGTAACTGATGCTTAGGGAAAGATGCATAAGATTTTAATCCTCAAAAATGCACAATAGTTTAAAGTGAATTTTAAGTCCTTTCTGCATCCTAAGCTATGCTATGAAGACTAACCTATTGCAATACGGTATTTTAGTTGATCTTCTAACAGATATCTGCTGAAAGACAAAGCCAGTGTTGAGAAGAGACAAAGATATGAAAACTGAAATTAAATAATAGCCTAATTTTAAACAAATCATTATGATAGCACCCAGAACTTTCTCTGTCATTTGATTAAAAAGGTCTTAAATAAAATTAACATGTTGCCCTTGTACTGATGCTGCACAGTGATGTGACGCAGTCTGTTCAGACAATCTAGTAATAGAAAACAGTCTGAAAAATCTAATTAAAAATCTTATCTGTATGAACCCTGTTTCAACAATGGGACTATTATCAAAAGACATGGAATAACGGTTTAAACACTGCTGCTATTTATCTGAAACAAAATATGCCAGCAATTTGGGGGAGGGAGAGGGTGGTGCACCCAGGATACAAAACAAGTATTCAGATAATACATCTTGCACTATTTGTTAATCATAACTAAAAACAATTATTGCTCTAAACTTAGTGTTGAGCTACAAATCAATATGACTGTGGAAAAAACATCAGCACAGAATTCTGCTTGTGCTTTATCTTATATTCACGTGTATTCAACACATAATATTTAGGTTTCTGAAGAGGCCTTTTTTTCCTGACAAATTGTACTGAACCAAGAATTTTATTCCACATTTAATGTAATTCTTTAGCCAGGTGCTCTTTCTGTTCTTGCATTAGAAAAGAAGGCTGGAAGAAATGAATTTAAATTCAGTTTGTCCATACTAATGCTGGAACTGACGCTCAAGGGATCATGGTGCAGAGGCCCACCCCAGGCAGAGTAAACAGATATGGGATCCCAGTGCCTTTTTTCTTTCTCAGTTCTGGGCATTACAAATACTGGACCACAGTACCCAGCACTGACTTCACCACATGCTGGACTCAACAGAAGGCAAAAGGACAATATTCAGAAAGAAGACAGTAAGGAAAACAGAAGATATTAATTTGAAATACTAGAAAAGAACCTAAATTTCGTTCTTATGGCTGGCAAAATGCATTACATAAGATCTCTACCAAACTCTCAAGTGCTCTACAAATCATTACTTCACAGAGATTACAAAATATGTTCAGAAAGCAAAAGAAAGCCCAATCTTTGCTGCCAGAACACATCAGTATACCCTCCTTTGGCCTTGGAGATCTGAATAGGATGTACTAACAGCTAACATGGCTGCCACAATCTGCCAGCATCTAGCTTAAAGATCCTCCTATTTCCAGGTAAGAGTATGGCCTTTTTCCATAGAAAATAGTCACACTTCACCTAGCTTTTCCAAACATTCGTTACAAGGCCTTCTTCCTCTCAAAATACTTTGTGTACAGCTATACTTTTCTCCTCTTCCCGCTTTCTTTCAGTGTTTCCAATTTCACACTTACATTGCAATGTATGCACTGGTACAAGTATTCAGAATTATGTAAAATAAAATTAAATATTCAAGGAAGATTTAAAGTCTGATTTCTTTTGGTTCTCTGAAAGCACTTTGTTAACTTTATTAAAATAGCATCAACTATTCTTTTATGTTTAATCTTTTTTAAATTCTGTACTAGTACCTCCCTTCAAGTATAGGCAAAAGCACATTTACTAAAGATATGTGGTTTTATTTCAGTAAGGATTATTCTTAATATATTGAATCAAGCAGCAAAAGTGTTTCCCCCTCTGAAGCATAGAATTAGCAAAATTAGAAAGAAACTAACTTGCTTTATCTTCTTTCTTTCAAAAGCCTCTGCTGGAACAAATAATTTCATAAATAATGCCTCCCTTTTGCACTGGAAAAGAATTCTTTTATTCTACAAAACTGGTGGGAAAAATGTGTGTTATCAACATTATTCTCATACTAGATCAAAAAATCACACCACTGTACCAGCTATTAAGAAAAAAATGAACTCTATCCAAACCAAAACCAGGACATGTGTATGTTCTTTGTGGAACCACTATGCAAAAACTGTCAGGACAGTCACAACTCTTCCAGAAGCTGGAAAAATTATACTCTGCAACAGTTACCTCCAAACCCAGAACCTGGAGACTCTTTTCATAGTTCAAATTTCAATGACCTACTAAATATTTAGCACTGCCTTTCACATTTTTATTCCTGGAAATTTCTGCATTCTTTGAAGGAACATTATGTGTTCTGTCCTTAGCAAGTTCTTTTCAAATGTTGTATTGCTTTTTACTCACTAGCCTAGGTGAATGAACTTAATAATAGAATTTTATTATTTTTTCCACACCAAAAACACCCTAACACTTTCTATTCCCTGTGGATTCCAGTAACACTTCTATTTATATCTCTACAACGCTAGCGAAGCTTTATCCTCACATTGTGAAAACTCTGAAAATCCCCCTACTCATTTCATAGTTTAGTATTTAAAGAAAATATTTCAGGTGCAAATGAAGAAGTCTCCAGATCTACAAGTAGAATCTGTCCAATTAATCCTGTGCTTGGTCTCTCCCCATCGCCATCTTTGCTATCCAGCAGTATATCTCACTAAACCTCAGAAAAGAATTAGCTATCAAAACAGTAAAATCTGTAGGGCATCACAAATTGCTGAGAAGACAAATGGCAAGGAGGAGATGTTACATATGGTTCATTCAACCTTATTCTTTACCTCAGAACTATTAAAAACTACTATTACAATTATATACTTTAATTGTACAGATTTTTAATATAGAACAAGGCATCTTTTCTCAACTTCAATTTACTACGGCAAATAAATAAATCTACCTATAAAGAAATTAAAATAAAATTACTTTAAAATAAAAATCACTCACCCTAGAAATTAAACTTTGTAGAGAAAGTCAACATTATTTCTTACTAAAACACCTAGTAGAGTATATTTCTGTGCTTATTCTAATACAATCACTCTTAGAGGATGTCATGACACATAGCTTTATATCATTATCAAATACAAGATAAGGCATAAATAACACAGTTGTGCTCCCTACATATGTGTGGTTAGTATCAGCCCCCTAAACTTACAGAACAACATAAAACTCAATCAATAATCAATCAAAAATCCTTACCGCTTTGAACCCCATATCTGTTTTGCATGCTTTTCTCCCTGAAAACATTAGGATTCCTTGCCAGGACAGCCTGCAGCAAGACTGGTATATCTCCCTCTGGATCATCACTGCCAAGGTTATCTTTCAATTCTCTGGAATTGTGGAAGTAAGCAAATAAAGAGGCAAATGCATTTTCAAATTATAAGAAACCATGAGTCAAGTAAAAAAACCCAAACAACCAAAACCAATCAAAACCAAACCAAACAACAGTATTTTACTGTTAAAATACAGAAAAAAACCCCACCAAATCTGAACTGCACCACTGTTCTCTAAATCTACTTTTTTCCTCTCATGCTAAAGGAATGGCAGAAAAGGTATTCCTACTAGTTTTCAAAATTATTTTCTGTTAATAAGCACTTATATATACATGGCTGTCAGTTTCAGACTATTATAACATTTCTTATGTCCATTTCTGTATTGTGATCTTCTCCATAAAAGAGGAATGCTTTGTCATAACATCCAGAAAGTACTATTGTAGAAGTAAAAATAAGATATGCATAACATTCACATTGCAGCCCAACACTTTGAAAATCTTTTATTTTAGAAGGGGAAATTGGCATATCATTGACAAAAAAAACCCCAAATACTTGCTAGTTCAATCCTTAAATATTTTAAGTTCAATATCTAATCAGAACTGACATAGATCTTGCATGGGTGTTTCAAAAAAGTATCTTTTTGTGTAATACTGGGTATAAAATTTGTCAGTGTACATAACTAACAAAAGTGGAACACAAATGACTTTTGCACAATCAATACCACAAAGTTTGCACTCCTAAATAGCAAGAATGGAAAAAGCAGCATACCTATTAAAAAAAAATTAGCTATGCATAAGGGCTGTTGGACAATTACTAGCATTCTGACAGAAACAAGTGATTCTTATACAGCAGTAATCTGCTGAGCTAGCCTTATAAAAAAACCTGCACGGTCTAATTTTCAGATACTAACACCATTCTCAATTCAGTTCAGTTTAATTTAAAGTAATAAGGATGGTGATCTGTTATAGCTCAAGTTCAAAATACATACATGTGATCTGTTGACACCTGATTGAGACTGTGGATGAGCTGTGAAACCAAGTTTTCATCCCTGCAAGCCAGAAGGCAGTTCACCTCTTCAGCTATCCGTCCATTGAAAAGCAGGCTTTTTGTTGTGGTAGCAGGTAAAGGTGATGGAAGAGGCAGCTGGTTCAAAACTGTTATCAGAAAATAGAAAGGAGTTCAGAATCATTTCATGGAACAAGACCATACAAAGATGTACACCTTCTTACTCCCTCATGTGATTAAGAAAGAAAATCTGACAAGTACATTACTTGCATTAATTACCTTGAATGTGCCTTGAAACTTGGAAAAATTAGCAAGATCAGCAAAACATTTATTAAAATAGTATAAATTCAGCTAGTTAATTGAGCCTACTCTACTGCCTCTATTCATCAAGTCCTCCATGTTTTTAGGGCAACAGGACTTGTCAATTCCAGTACCTTCTTTTCACACAGAGAGAAATAAGGTGAAGCAGTGACATGCCTTTCTCTTTCATGTACTCCTGACTTTCTGAACATCAGAGAAATATGACAGAAAAAGAAGCAAACACACCTGACACAAGGGCTAATCCCACCAAAGGTAATTCAGTGTTTTAAGAAACTCTTGCACCAGGAGTCTGACCATTGACTTCTATCAGTTAAGTATTTTGACTTGAGAACCATATTTGCAAATAATTAGTGCTGGAAAACTGTCCATAGCCCAGAAACTTATGATTTGCATCCTGATGGCCCGTTATTATACACACATAATGGTACATATATACACATATAAATACATAAGCAGCATCTTCCAATTTAATAATTCAGAATATCAGAAAGACATGAAGTGGTTTTTTCCCCCCCATTGAATACATTTGCTTTTTTTTACTATAGGCAATTAAATTCAATTGCTGGGTATATACTTTCAGTGTCTCTTGAAAAGTCTTCAAATTTCAACAGCATAATAATAAAACAAGAGCTCAGAATAAGCACTTGGATCACTGAGTCCAGTTATCCTCAGACAGACATCTGAGCTATAAACTCTTGCTTACACTTTATAAAAAAAGATGCATCTTTGTCTTGATTTCTCTTATAGGAATGGCTGTTTTAGGACTTCATTATAGTAATGATAAATCTCCTCTAAGTTTCCACTACAAATTTATTTTTGGTCAGATTATAACCATTTGGTTTTGTGCCAGCATCAGCTTTTAATGTAAATAGTTCTTTTTCTTTCCTTGTATTTTGTCTTCCTGACATATTTAACGACAGTACACACACCTCATCTACTCACAGCCAAGAAACAAGCCTCATAGGTTCAGCTGCTTATTTCCATTCTAGCAGCCACTCTTTGCACTTGCTAATCAGAGCAACTTTTTTGTACTTTGTCCAAAACTAAGGAACTAGGTTTCAAGTATATTCAGAACATTCCACAACTCTCTATCTGAACGTCAATCTAATCATCTCTCTCTCTCCAGTGAAGATGATGATATGTATGTTTTAGAGAATTATTTCATCATTTATATGTTTTTCTTTATTTGTGGGGTTCCCAGATATGTTACCGAGTGATATTCCAAACAATGAATTCCTATTTTTTTTGTTTTTGGTTTACTTAAAGGCACTTTTTTTAACCTAAATGTTTCAATTAGCATATTTTGTTTGAATATATTTTTAAAATTCTAGCAAGGACAAGAAATATTTTAATACCAAATCTGATTTTGAACAGATTTACTTTTAAGAACTTTAAAAATAAAACTATTTTTAGTATTTTGAAAATGCAGGTATATTTTTTGTGAAGATATAGAAGGGAACATAGCAAAGACAAAAAAAAAGAGTACTTACGGTCTGTAAGACTAGCAATCCCTGCAAGAGTAGTGATGGGAACATGAGGCATATCCCCATTCATCCTGAAGTTCTGGGATGGTAGCGACTACACAGATATTTTAGTTCAGGTGCCAGCTATCATTACTTCCCATCTCCCAAGCACTAAAAAAAAAACCAAAACAAACCAAACAAAAAACAAAACACAGAAACACACACAAAAAAAAAAAAAAAAAAACACACAAAAAAAACCCACAAGACCAAATTAAAACTCTCAGTTTACTTAAAATAATTTTAAATTTATAACATAAATGAAACATAGACCATAATCTCAGATGCATAGTAAGCAAATTTTGTCAAAAGTGGGTAGAACAATGTAGAATTTAAATATCAAATGCAATAAGCAATCAAAACACAAGCTTCTGGTTTCAGAAGCAGTCGGTCACCAAAAAAGATGCAACATAAGGCAATCAAAAGACAATTTGCTCAGGTTATACGATACCAATGCAAAAATCAGCAACAAAACTTTTTTTGGCTCATAATGCAGTGGACAGCACTTAATCCATAATCAGTTTAAGCAATTAGCTACCATATTTACTTCCCAGTTTTGGAGGAGATATTTTTCATATAAGAAGTTAGCAAAAACAAAAGGAATAATTTACAGGTGCAAATGTCAAACAGTAAGCAAAGTGACAAATACAAAATCTTAGTATATTTTTGTCATGGTTTAACCCCAGCCAGCAGTTAAGTGCCATGCAGCTGCTCATTCCCACCACCCATCCACCCCAGGTGGGATGGGGAAGAGAATCAGAAAAAGGCAAAAACCCATGGGATAAGAATAGTTTAATAATTTAAATAAAGTAAAATACACTACTACTACTGCTAATTGTAATGAAAAGGGAGATAAAAAAGAGAGAGGAATAAAACCCAAGAGAAACAAGTGATGCGCAATACAATTGTTCACAACCCACTGACCAATGCCCAGCCCGTTCCCGAGCAGTGATCGGCCTCTCCCAGCCAACTCCCCCAGTTTATATACTGGGCATGACATTCTATAGTGTGGAATATCCCTTTGGCCAGTTCAGGTCAGCTGTCCCAGCCTTGCTCCCTCCTAGCTTCTTGTGCAGCTCCTCCCTGGCAGAGCCTGAGACACTGAAAAGCCCTTGACTCAGGGTAAGCACTGCTCAACAACAACCAAAACACCAGTGTGTTATCAGCATTATTCTGTACTGAATCCAAAACACAGTGATGTGCCAGCTACTGAGAAGAAATAAACTCTGTTCCAGCTGAAACCAGGACAATTTAAAAAATAGTAGTATTTCAAAATTTATCTGAAAATATCTCTTTAATATTAAACACTCTCTGATCAAACTATTACCAGGAACTGTTTCACCCCCTCTGCAGAAAGAAAAGGTTTAGTCACCACTGAACTAGTTTATTTCCTATAAAACAGCATAGTTTATATTTAACTACTGGAAAGGAATTTGTTCATCTAGTTTTTACTCACTATAAAGAACCCAATTGTAAGGAAGTCTACACTATTTAAAACAAATGAACAAAAAAAATCCTACCACCACCAACCCCCCCCATAAAAAGATCATCACAATAATTTGAACTGCATTTCCAAAACAACAAAAATTTACAAATACCACACATTACAATCCACTATTGTTATACTAATGAAATGAAAAAAAATTAGCATGATATTTTCTGAAGACAAAATAAATTATGGAACTTGTGTATATATTTACCTATTATAGACAGGCTCCTGTGTTAATTCATGAAATAGTAAGACTTCTGTCAGCATTTATGTTGTTTACTTAAGATTCTGAAATAGTGATTTGTTTATACTTACTTTACAAGTCAAGAGTTTTTTCAAATTACATATAGAATACATAAAAACCAAAATATCACTGGCATTTCCTCAATAATCTTTATTTCATTCTTTCTTATGCCACACCAATGACAACACATAATACCACTGCTAATATATATGTACAGATTCCAAGCAAAACAAAGAAATAATGTTTTAAGTATTTTTCCTGCACAAAATTTTCATGAACTAGTGAAGTTAACCTTTCAGTTTCCCTATCTACACACAACTAAATTCTTTTGGGTGGGAGTGGTGTGGTGTGACAAGGGACAACACAACCAATACACAAAAAATTGCCACCCAACACTGAGTTAACTCCTTTGCTGCACCTGCCACAGGCTCATTCCCACCACTAAATTACGTTTGTTTGTTAAAAATATAATACATTACAGGTGCAGAAATCTAGTTAAGGAAACTGCTGCAGATAGATATATGCTGTGTGGGTTGCTGTGTTTGGGGTTTTTTTAATCCAGGAGAAAACAGCCTTCAAACACACAGAGCAGTTTCAAATGCTAATTGATACTGAAGCTTCTTTACCTGAAATGAATACCAATATACAAAGAATTCCAGTTGTTTCTTAGTTACATAAATAAGCAATTCTGAAAGAAAAAAAAAAAGGGACCTAACTTTTACCACAAAGAGTCTGCAATAGCAAATCCACAAGAGCTAACAACAGTTTTAGAACTTAAGTTTTCATTTAAAAGTAAGTTAGTTAAAGAACACCTTTCACACATAAGTTGTACATTCAAGAAAAATACCATGTCCAATGAACTCTCCTCTTCTGACTTAAACTGCATCAAAACTGATTAAGGTCACATAACTATTCAGTATTATTGGAAATCCCATACGTAACACAAAGACAAGGGGGGGAGGGAGGGAATTTGTTTACTTTCCCTTCCTGCTCACCTTGGAAAGCTGTAAACATCAGAGACAGTCACTAATAATGCAAATTCTTTCCTGGTATTACTACTACAGTAATTATACAGATATTGAATGGAAAAAAAAATCCCTCCAAAAATAGACATTTAAATTAGATACCTTCTCCACAGATACATAAGAATCATGAACTGGCAAGATCCAGATCCAAGAGTGGAACAAGTGCAGACAGCTAGGTAGGATGGTCAGGGAAAGAGTAAGTTTTCCAAGAGGAGAGTAGAAGAGGCTGGTTTGTTTAGCTAACAAAACAAAGGTCAAGAGGGGATGTGGTTGCTCTGTCTAGGGCAGTCAAAGAAGGTTACAAAGGAAGAATGCTCAAAATATCGAGCAGTTAGGGAAGAAAATTGACAGCTCAAGACATGTTCTTTCACACAAAATATCAAAATATCATGCAACATTTAAGGGCTTGACAAGCCAGACAAGTCAAAACATACAAGTTTTGTTGTGTTTTGGTTTTTCATTCCCAACTCTAAGGAGTCATTTATCAATATTTAGAAACTCTTGTACAATCAACTTTGTGCAGTAGCTACTACCAGTAGTAATGCAGCATTTCCACCTCTAGACTGAAAAAATAAATCTGTTACTTTATGTCTTGGGGATGGTTTTAGTCCCATATCCTTTTGTTGTTGTTGTTGTTTTTGTTTTGTGTCCGGAATGATCACTGCCGCCCCTCCCCCGGCTCCGGGAGTATCGCAATGGGTGAGGGGCAACCCGGAATCCTACGAGGGTTGGGGACCAGAGGCGCGGTGCCTCTGACTGGATATCCTGTTGCCCTGTGGTTTTTGCCTGTTTCTTTTTTTTTTTCCCTTTTCCTTCGGCACTGTCACTGGGGCTTGCCAGCTTGCTTCTCTGCTCCTCTGCTTGCTTGGGAGCCCAGAGCCAGTGCATGCTGAGCCGGGAGCCCTCCCCACCGGGCTGCTCCCTCTGTGCAGTGGCCCGACCCCAGGACCAGCCACCGCCGGTGAGCTATCCAAGGGAGCGATTCCCTACCAGCCCCGCTGTTTCCTGCCGCTGCTTCAGAGCTTTTTACTACACTTTAACCCGACACCCCGTACCCGCCCAGACACCCCACGGCTTCTGGCATGGCTCCGGAGTCTTTGCTACACTTTGTTTGCCACCCCGGGTGTGCCCGCCTCTGCAGTTCCAGCCTGCTGCTCCGGGGTTTCCTGCTGCAGTCCATTCAGCTTCCCGAATGGCACTGAGAGCAGCTGCTTCGTGTGACTTTGCAAAGGAAAACCCCTTCTCTCTCCCCCACCGGCTGAGCCGCCATTAAGTATGTGAAGAGGAAGCTGAGCTCGCACCACAGCACCCCCTGCAACCACGGGGGAATCACCGCACCTGCCCTGCCTGGCTGAAAGCCAACAGAGCCCCTGCTGGCTGTGGCCATAACTACACCAACGGGGAAGTGCTTGACAGCTGAGAGAAGGCTGTTATTGGGACTTTCTTTTGTTTGTTGTTGCTGCCGTTGTTGTTTCTCTTGTTATACATATACATACTAGTAAAGAACTGTTATTCCTTTTCCCATATCTTTGCCTGAAAGCCCTGTAATTTCAAAGTTATAATAATTTGGAGAGAAGGGAGTCATATTTTCCATTCCAAGGGAGGTTCCCGCCTTCCTTGGCAGACACCGGTCCTTTAAACCAGGACACCTTAATATTAGCTGAATTAAGGAAATCAAAGAACTGTTGCATTGAAAAGCTTTTGAACAATGCATCATTGTTGCAGTTCAAACAGAGAAGTAGAAACCATATTTACATATATGCAAAGATAGACTTGCATATTCAGTATATACATATACATATACTCTTGCTGCTTTATAAGAAAAAATAGATATTGTAAAAGACATTCCAGGGAGGAGGAAACTACAGTGCACAAAGGAAGTGGTACAAAGAACCCCTTCGAGAAAGGGAAACGGTGAAAGGGCAGAAGATATTGAGAATAATGTATGAAAACCTATCATCATAATGTAATATACAATTTAAAAAAAAGTGAAACCAAGATGCAGCTGCCTAAGGTTAAAATAGTAATGCAAGAAACCTGATATGAAACTAACTTGAACAACCAAAAAGGAAGGCAGCATGTGGGGGGAGGCAGAGAGAAGAGGGGTGAGATAAACAAGGTAATTTTGTTGCACATGAAGTCTTTGTTAAGTTCAATGTTCCTTGTTAAATGTTCCCCCCCTTGTTAATCACCCTGCTATTGTTGCCGAATTGCGAGTTGTCCTCTAATTGCCAAGCCCTGCCACTGCCCCCCACCATAGCGACCAAAGAATACAAGAAGAGAAAACAGCAGACATGCAAATAGAGGGGACGCAGTGCCAGCTGGGAGAAGAAATTAAGAAAAGTGTTCCGAAATTAGAAAGACATTATTAAACTGAGCCACCAAAACACATGGATGGACTATGCAAGGAGGAAGACTACCCCCTCCCAAAGTTGAGCGGTTTTCACCCCCTCACCCTAACTCTGAAAGACATTGTCCAGAGAGGGACCCCTAGACCTTCAGAGCCAGGGTAAGCCTTCGGGATCGGCCGTGAGGGCCGTGAACCCAACTCTGCCTGCACTCCAGTGGACGAAGCTGCTGCACACCTCCTTCTCCGAGTTGCTTCTGGGAGCAGCGGCGGCATGCACTCGACCCATCGGGCCCCCAACCCTGAGCTGATCACAATAAAGGCTTTTAAAAGGAGAAAAATCTCCTGCCCTGTTTATTACAGGGGGGGTATTATCAGAAATCGAGAAGATTCATTATTACTGATAAAATCCCATGAAACACATCAGCATTTATAAAAAAAGAAAGTTTATGGCATATACAGAATAGTCTCACCTACAATACTGGCTGTAAAAAACTAAGTTTGAAAAGAGAGATACAGAAATCCCAGAAGCACAAAAACTGAAATTTAGTGTACTAGTGAAATTAATGTTTAGTTCAAAAAGTGATCAGCCAACAGACTGAATAATGCTGACAAAGCAAGTGAAAAATTTAAAAGTTTGAGATAAAAGTTACTTAGCATAACTTCTAAATCAGTATTAGCAAAATGTTTTTTCCTAAAGCTATTCCAATAGTAGCTGCTCAAATGACTACAACTACTGTAACAAAAGAAATTTTAGTGAAAAGTACTGTACTGGGCCAAGTGAGAGTTGCTTCTGAATGTAAAACAACCTGTAGAAAAAAAATTAGAGCAAACAGCTTCTTCCTCTGTGGCTATTGTCACACTGATTTGGCCTCTGCTGTTCTATTCAAAAACAATGACACTGATGCCTCTGCTGCCTATGTTCTAGTAGTGGGAGTGACACCACAGTAAATGGCAAGAGAAGCCACAATAAAGGTGGTGGAAGCATACAAAAAATGAGGTCTGTGGATTCAAGGAAAGATGCCCCCCAACACAGGTGTGCACCCACAGTTTCTACAAGGGTAGACTAACATAAAGCATAATTGTGCTTTGTACCGGTAACCCTTCCCTGAGGAGGCGAGGAATTGACACAAGCAAACAACAACAAAACCAAACCAGACTAAGCCATGTGCAGAGAGCAGATACCTATGGGTAGTATGCAGCTTCCCTGACCTATACTACATTAATGTCTAGCAGGAAATGTTTACTTTTCTTACTACCTTGGAATCACAAAGGGTGAAAATTCATTAGAACAGTTTCCCGAAAAGAATGAACAGCATTAGTATCTTTTTCTGTTAAAGCCATTTCCTTCTTGTAAGCACAGGAAGCTTTATGTTTTTAATTTTATTTTCTATAAAAATTAAAAAGCACTTATAAACAATGTTCTCCACTTTAAAATAGCATCTCAAATATTTAATTCAGGTGCCTTAGCACTAAGAACTCTTTAAAATGAGGCCATATCACATCCTTCATAGACAAATCACTTATGCATCAAGAAAAAGCCTATTCATTAAGGCAACACAACCTGTCTCAAAAATTTGCAGAAAACAAAATTATATTTACAAAATATTGTGATGATCAGCAAGTGTATATTATTTCAGGCAAAGAGGAAAATGCAAATCTCAGAATTACTGATTTTCAGGGAAAATGCCCAATGCATCATTGAAGCTATACAAAAAAAAAAACAACCACAAGAAAACCACTGTTCTACGGGAAAGTGTATTTCCTGCTATTTCATTAGAGAACTAATGCAAAACAGAATCTGTTTTAGGAGCCTTACTGTTGAGACATCTCAGTTGTTGCCTTAAAACATGGGGATTAAATTTAAGCAAATGGAAAGAAATCTTGCACCTGGTTTCAAAATAAGATACTACTGGCTCCTTCTCATTAAAAAGGGGTACCAGATCAAGTTCAACTGATAAGGTAGCAAAATCTAAACCAAAAATTGGTATGTTTCAAAAACTTAGGCTATATAAAATACACATTATTTTTGCAGTTATGTTCACCAGTTCTGCAAAAGAAAGTAGCTAAAATTGTCAAGGAGAATCTAGTTATTCAGGAAATGTATTACTGCTCGTTTACATCTTTTTAAACAATAAGTATCTTCTTTATAAGCCTTTCAACATCAAAGATTCTGGCACTACTGAGAGCTACTGAATTATTTTTATTCTGCAGAAGTAAACATAGAATTAAACTGTAAAATTTTAACTTTCCTTGGAAGCAGTCATGATATTAAGCATAACTGAGAAATTCAAACATAAAGGGAAAACCCCAAGCTACTTCAGCAGTTCTTACATTTATTTCCCATCTGTACTACATATTCCTCATGCAACTTCCATTGCAACAAAAAGTATATCTATAATGATGCTCTTTTTGTGAACACAGCTTTTTCAACGTTTCAAGCAGCAGCTGATATTAGATACAGTCCATTGTATTCAAAAATGTATAGAAGAGCAAGAGCTATTAAAAGGGTTTGGTAGGTCAGCTCTGTCAAATGGAAAGCATTTTAGGTTGCAATACACATCTTTGTTAACAAAATAGTTGTGACAGAGAGGAAGTAGTAACTTGAGGTTTTTTCAACTCCTTGACTGTCATTTATGTTAGCTGGTAGTAGCATTTTCCTTTTCTAAAAGCAACTGTGTACTTAAATTACTTACATTTTAAAGACTTTTAATTAGGTTGGATCTTAACCGGGCTGAAAAGTTAGTGACTAAACACTGGACCAAAATCTATTCAATTCAGCAGTCTTTTCCAACTTTTAATCTTTCCCTTCTGTCTTTGAACATTCTCAGATGATTCATAACATTTATAAAACAAAACTGGCAAGAAATATACCTGTTGATGAAGTAGCCGATTTTGCACAAGACGTGACAGCACACCATTTTTGCCTCTTTTTTGTCTTTGAAAAACAATTAAAACACCTCTAAATTTCTTTAATACTGTTGGGGGTTAGGCTTGTTTCTTGTTTTTTTACCTATAGAATTTTTTCCCAAGAGTTGCAAGGCAACTAAGGACCGAATACTTATCGGTGCTCAGGTGAAACAAAAGGATGGGCATAGCACTTAGCCACACTCTTTGTCTTCAGGAGTTTCTCTCGGGGGGGGGGGGAGGGCGGGGACAGAAAAAAAGACGGGGCTGGGGGCAGCTTGGCTCTGGCTCTTGCTCTCGGCATCGGGGGGAGGACGGTCAGGCTGCTGCTTGCTGCGGGAGAAGTTTCACTGGCACCACCGAGTCCGATCCTGAGGAAAGCTACCATCATCTGCTCGCGTGCCCAAGAAATCCTGATCTCTCTCCTTTTGCTGCCCTGCTGGAGCTGGGCACTGTCCCACTGCCGCTGCTTTGAGGCCGCTCTGCACCGCGGCCCCGCATTGCCCTTCCCTGCCGGACATCCCTGCCCTCCAGTGACCACCAACGGAGCTCTGGATTGTATCCGATCCACCAGCCCGGGATCCCCCACCGTTCCAGCTTGGTACCTTTTTTTTCAGAGTCCCAAGAGACCAGACTGCCCCGGGTTTTGTGAAACCAAGCCCTGTCAAGGTCCCTGGTTCCGTTCGCTATTAATTGCTGTAGAGTTTGTTGTTTGTTTGCCTTGTTATACCTATTAGTAAAGAACTGTTATTCCTATCCCCATATCTCTGCCTGAAAGCCGTTTTATTTTTTCTAAATTATAATAATTTGAGGGGAGGGGATTTGAATTATCCATTCCAAGAGAGGCCCTGCCCCTCTTTAGCAGATACCTGTCTTCGTTCAAAACTAAGACAAATACACACTAAGAAAACTGATGCACAACTATAACATTTCTTTAAAGATCTGCAATAAATGCCAATGGAAAATTCTCTATTTCTGAATCTCCAAGGATGGAAATTCACTGAGAATTTATCTCCCTTTAAATCCAATCAGTATTTCCCTTACTGCACACAGCAACTGTAGCTTCTTCTGTTATGCACCTCAGAGGCGCTTGTCTTCATCCTCCGTATAAACACTCATTAGCTAGTTAAAGGCAACATTTCAAGCCCTCTTAGCTTTTTTTTTTTCACTAGGGTAAACAAACCCAGCTACCTCAGATTCTTCTACATTTCATGCTCCAGCCCCCTAATCATCTTGGTGTCCCTCTGTCACAGTCCCTCCAGTTCGTCAGCATCCTTTTTTTTTCATAACTGATCATGTCATTTACATTCTGGTTTCAGACCATTTTTGTCCTCACAGGCTACAGCATACTTCATTGTTACATTTGTCTTCTTTGCATTTTGAGTCCATTTTTTCATCTTTTCCCTTCAACCAGCTCCCATTTCTACCCCACTATCTTACAGCTTTAAGACTTGGCATAGCTTTTTCCCCACTTGATGCTATTTATCACTTACACGATGTCTCACAACATGCTACATTCCACCTCCTCCATGCCATCAATAAGGCCAGTTCCCTCTATGATTAGTCCCGTTCACATTAACAGCCAAAAGCTTTATTCTGTCTTCTGTATACAAAGTACATTTCCAATATTTACCACAAGTCCTTTGCATCCTTGTTGTGGTTTAGGAATGGCACTCCAAAACTACAAGCCACTCCAGTGAGAGAGACAAAAGGCAGAGATTATGGGTTGAGATAAGAACAATTTACTGGAAAGAGCAATGAGATAAGAAACAAACTGTAACAGCAACAATATTAATAACAAAAGTATACAAAAAGAGGGTGATTTACATCCAAAAAATTCTCACCCAGCCCAAACCCATTAAGTGGGCCCTGAGAAAATAAACAAAATGGCAGAGACCCTCTGCACCCATACTTTTTCTCCCAACCACTAGCTACACACCCTTCTTGGAAGCAAGAATTCCTTACTTCCACCCCCCCAGTGATGATCTGAGTGGTATAGAATAACAACCTAGACATGCCTACATGGCTCCAGGCTTTGCCCCCTCACAGCTACTGAGAAAAATTAATTCTGTCCTGGCAGAAAATCAGGACAATCCTCCACCCTGAAATCTCTTGTAAACAGTATTCTCTTTAAAAAGCATGGAACACTTGTTGATTGTCATTCACAAGGTACAACTTGTATACTCTACTTATATTAACTTGTAAACATAACTATACTTACCTACTTCATGTATCCACAAATTATCCCATCTTTCCTGAGACTGAAAGGTTATTGCAACTTTTGGTTTGAAAGGCAGTTACACAGCTGAAGTAACGAGCTACTGTCTCATCATTTTTGAAAACTGCTAAATTCAGGAATTGATTTTATTATTTTCCTGGTGAATTGCTGAATGAGTTTTAATTTAGCTTGGTACAAGAACTGTGGTCATCAAGATTTTCTCTATCCATATATTGTCAGTATTGTAGCTTAGGGCTGTTCTTTAGGCTACTGTACATCAGGTAAGCTAAGCTAACTGTATGTGACTTCCTGAAGCTTTGCAACTGAAAAACAGTAAAAGTAAAAATATACCTCTGTCAATATTCAAAACTATTATGCTATCACACATTGACAATGGAAGTTCAGCACTAGAAAACATCTGCTTTATACATCAGCAAGCTTTCAATTTCATTTACTTTATGCTGCCCCCCTCGAAGAAGCTGTGGACTGGATGAGGTCTCCCCTCAGTCTCCTCCAGGCTGAACAAACCAAGTCACCACAGCTGTGACTTGTAAACCTTGCCGTTAAGGCCCTTCACCATCTTGGTCACCCTCCTTTGGATGCTCTCTAATGGTTTTATATCTTTTTTATATTGTGGCACCCAGAACTGCCTCCAGGACTTGAGGTGAAGCCGCCTTAGTGCAGAGCAGAGTGGGACAATCCTCTCCCTTGACCTGCTGGTGATGCTGTGCCTGATGCACTCCAAGACACGGTTTGCCCTCCTGGCTGCCAGGGAACACTGCTGACTCATATTCAACTTTCCATCAACCAGGACTCCCAGGTCCTTTTCCATGGTGCTGCTCTCCAGCCTCTTGTTACCCAGTCTATCCATACACCCAGGGTTGCCTCATCCCAGGTGCAGAATCCAGCACTTGCCCTTGTTAAACTTCATACGGTTGGTGGTTGCCCAGCCCTCTAGACTATCTAGATCACTCTGTAAGGCCTGTCTACCCTCAAGGGAGTCAACAGCTCCTTCTAATTTAGTATCAATGGAAAGCTTAACATACATTCAACTCCTGCATCCAGATAATTTATAAAAACGTTAAAGAGCACTGGCCCTGAAATATGTATTTCATATTGTAAGTTTGGATTTGAGACACGGAAGTCTGAATCACCTCACTGTTATTTTAATTTAGACTATTCACAACATAAATTAATTGAAATATTCTAATATATTGTGTACATAAACAGAAAAGTGAGAGCAAAAGTTGTATGATCAGTTGATAAAAGTTAGTCCCAAGACTTTCTCTAAATTAATGCATCAGGAAATAGGAAGAGCAAACAGAAAGTAATATAAAAAACAATAAATGCAGGACAATATGAGAGTCAGAGATGCTGAGTGAAAGTAATAGCACTACAGGTGCTGACATAAAGCACAGGAAAAATTCGATGTAACAGCTGAACTGTTTCAGTGGCTTACTGACACTGAAACCTATTGTTTTCACAGCACTGATTTGTTATTCATTTCAATGAGAAAGGATAATATAGTAAATAAATAGGAGGGTTAGAAGGAGATGGGCTAATCTTTTTATGAAAGGGGGCACTCAAAAAGAAATCTATATATTAAATTTCTCATGCAAGTAAGGGTTGGATTGAGAAACAAGAAAAAGCACTAATAATTTCTTTATCTCCCTTTGCTGCTTCCTGTGCATTTGCAACTGCTAAAGCAAGAACAAATATGCCTCCTTTCCTACTACTGTTGCTACTACCAACTTTTCAAAAATACTATTTTGCAAAAAACTTTCCTCAAATTCACATATTCTGTCTTACTGTTTTCCTTTTCTCTCAGTTCTATTCATTGGCCAGGTTTCCTTCCACACTGTCCCCACTGCTTCATGCAAAGATCAAGAAAAAACTAGGATTAATCCTGCTCCTGCTCTCTCAGGACAAGAGGGCAACACTCTGGTTTACTCAACATAAGTATTAGTAGAAACAGTGGTGACAAAGTGATGAAATGTGAGAGCACAGATGTGCTGAATTCTACTGTCCAGCCTGCTAGTATTTCCAAATTCTTAAATATTATACAGTAATAATTTAAACTTGAGATGTGCACCTGACTCCAGCTATACATGGGCAAATAGCTACAAAGAAAAGGAAAAAAAAAGGAGGAAAAAAAAAGAGACAGGGAAAGGTCACGGGAACTTGATTGTCAATGATGAAAATTATTTGCTAATGATCTCCAAGTACTACAGAGACTATCTGGTGACCTAAAGTAGATTTTTTTTGTTTCACCTGTTGCTACCATCTTATCGAGTGTTGGTCTACATGGGAAAATTGGTCACTTCAAACACTCACATCCAAATTTTCAGTCCACTGTTAAAAACCCTACTGGTCCCATGTACCAGACAAAAGCCTGCAGCTATTATACCTCTAGCAATATAATCTTATAATGACAAGCATCAATATGCCAAACATCACATGCAACAACAATGTAAAATAAGCTGAATTTTGAATAAAACCATATACGATATCCATTTTAAAATAAAGATATACAGTTACTATAACATCCACCATTCAAATTGACTTAAGAATTTCTAACATGTCGTTGTGCAGCCCACAAAACCTCACCTTACACCTTCTGCAATACAGCAGCATAACACTGGCAAGCTCTGGCTTTTTTCCCTGGTACTACTGCAGAAAAAAAAAATCTAAGACTTAAACAAGTTACTAATATTTCTATTTTTATACCGTATAAAAATCACCCCCATTGGTCTCTGGAGAACCAAACTCCAGCTGATGTTTCACTTGCCATCAAACCCATACCAGTTCATTGAAAGTTTTAGTCTACTGAATACACTGACTGAAAAAAAACCCCTCACTAGCTGACCTCTAAAATATCTGTATAGATGTAGGTGATTAACCCATTATGTAACACTGTGTAGATGGCACTCATGAATACACAGCATACTTCAAATTGAATCCTCACTGTCCAATGAAAATGGTTCATTTTGTACAGGTTCCTATTTCAGATATTAAGGGCAAGCTCTTCTCTAACTTGAATTCTATTGAGTGAACATCCTGATCTCCTAATCCAAATTATGCGTACATGCCTTCAAAGCAGTAAGGGCCTCTGCCTGAAACTTCAGGAATACTTGGGCAATGCCTCCTACACTTTCAGGTAATGCTCTTCAAAAAGCTTAATGACCCAAGATGATTTATGACTCATGAATAACAGCACTAGTAAATACTAGAAAAAAAGTAGCACTTCTATGAAGAGGGCCAGGCTTCAGTAGCAGTACTTATCAGAAATATTTATGGGTCTTGCAGACTTGTTCACTGCCCTGTCAGGGAATAGAGTTGTCTGGGTTTTAGTAGGTAATAGGCTAAGATGCTCAATCAGTATAAAATGTGGCAGACAAGGAGAAACACTTGTCCATTAAACTGCAGTAGTTGTTTCCAGCTTTTAGAAAATGCTTGAATTCTGTGAACAAGGAATAAGGTTAATTCAATGACAGCATCCTTAAACCTCTTTCTCCTTTCCATCTTTTTAAAAATTGACTGTACAAAATTAAACAAATTTCCTAAGAACGAGCATTTAAAAATTCTATCATTTCTGATGTGGTTCGGTTTTGCTGCTTTTCTTCCACTCAATTAAAAAGGGATAATTTTTGAACAAGACATATGCAATCTGAAAGTTGCAATAGAGAAATACGAAAAAAACCCTCTAATTCTTATAATTCAAAAAAGCCGTAGAAGACATGACATGGCCATGTCAATAAGGATAGTAAAAGGGAGGGAATCAAATTTAAACATAACAATGACAGGAAAAGCCAAATAAATATGAAAAAAATTAATATAATTCATTCATAAAAGAAAATTTAACATGTCTAGGTTGTCTATTTATATTAATTCCTTTTTTCTTAAAAGAATTTTACTCTCATTCTCATTCTAAAACCATCAAAGCTGTAAGCCACACTAGTGTCAGAAGTAAGAAAAAACTATTTCAAGTAAAAAAATCTATTCCTAGTTTTGTCAATCCACCTAAATAGCTAAGTGATCTCACATTTAACAAATGATAGAGCAATCAAAATTAAATGATCACACCCTGCCTTAGACTGCAGCCTGTCCACACTACTAAACTAAAAATTACCATATAATTGTGCCCCACTGGACCTGCTGTTTGTGAACAGAGAAGGGCTGGTGTGGAATGTGATAATTGGAGGCCATCTTGAGCACAGTGATCATGAAATGATAGTTTTCTGTTCTCAGAGAAATAAGCAGGGGGGTCAGCAGAACTGCCACCTTGGACTTCCAGAGGGCAGACTGGCCTGTTTGGGAGCCTGGTTGAGACAATCACTTGGGAGGCAGTCTTGAAGGGCAAAGGGCTCCAGGAAAGCTGGATGCGCTTTAAGAAAGAAATCTCAAAGGAGCGGGAGCAGGCTGTCCCCATGTGCTGAAAGACAAGCCGACAGGTAAGACCGGCCTGGCCAACAGAGAGCTTTGATGGAACTCAGGGAGAGCAAGAGAGTGCATCACCTCTGGAAAAAGAGGCAGGCAGCTCAGGAGGACTACAAGGATGTTGTGAGGTCATGCAGGGAGAAAATTCAAAGGGACAAAGCCCAGCTAGAACTTCATCTGGCTACTGCAGTAAAAGACAACAAAAAGTGGTTCTACAAATACACCATCAACAAAAGGAGGGCTGAGGACAATCTCCATCCTGTATTTGATGTGGAGGTAAACATACTGACAAAGGATGAGGAAAAGGCTGAGGTGCTTAATGCCTTCTTTACCTCAGGCTGTAATACCAAGACCAGTAGTCAAAGTACTAGGCCTTCAGAGCTGGAAGACCCCATAATCCAGTAGAGAATGGTCAGTGACCTGCTACACCACTTAGACCCACACAAGGCCATGGGGCTGAAAAAGATTCACCCAAGAGTATTGAGGGAGGTGGTAGAAGTGCTCATTGAGCCACTTTCCATCTTTTACCAGCAGTCCTGGCCAACTGAGGAGGTCTCAGGTGACTGGAAATTGGCAAATGTGACAGCCATAAACAAGAAGGGCTAGAAGGAGGATCCAGGGAGCTACAGGCCTGTCAGCCTGACCTCAGTACCTGGGAAGGTTATGGAGCAGATCATCTTGAGTGCGATCACATGGCATGTGCAGGACAACCAGGGGATCAGGCCCAGCCAGCAGGGGTTTAGGAAAGGCAGGTCCTGCTTGGACAACCTGATCTACTTTTATGACCAGACGACCCACCTAGTGGTGAGGGGAAGCCTGTGTGTGTGACTATCTGCAGTTCAGTAAAGCCTTTGATGATGTCTCCCACAGCATTCTCCTGGAAAAGCTGGCAACCCATGGCTTCAAAAGGTGCTCTCTTCAGTGGGCTGGGAACTGTCTGGATGGCCAGGCCCAGAGAGTCATGGGGAATGGAGTCATATCCAGTTGGCAGCCAGTGACCAGTGGAGTTACCCAAAGCTCAGTATGGGGGCCAGTCCTATTTAACATCTTAATTGATGACCTAGACAAGGGGATCAAGTACACCCTCAGTAAGTTTCCAGAGTTGGGTGGGAGCGTTGATCTGCTGGAGGGCAGGAAGGCTCTGCAGAGGGGTCTGGAAAGGCTGGAGCAATGGGACAAGGCCAATTGTATGAAGTTCAACAAGGTCAAGTGCCAGGTCCTGTCCTTGAGTCACAACAACCCCATGCAGCTCCAGGCTGGGACAGAGTGGCTGGAAAGCTGCCCACAAGGAAAAGGACCTGGCAGTGCTGAGCAACAGCAGCTGAACATGACCCAGCATGTGCCCAGGTGGGCAAGAAGGCCAATGGCATCTGGCTTGGATCAGAAATGGTGTGACCAGCAGGACCAGGGAAGTGATTGATTGTCTCTCTGTACTCGGCACTGGTGAGGCCACACCTTGAGTGCTGTGTCCAGTTCTGGGCCCCTCACTGCAAGAAAGACATTGAAGTGCTGGAGTGAGTCCAAAGAAGGGCAATGGAGCTGGGTCTGGAGCACAAGAAGTGGCTGAGAGAGCTGAGGGTGTTTAGCCTGGAGAAAAGGAGGCTCAGGGGGGACCTTCTTACTCTCTACAACTCCCTGAAAGGAAGATGGAGCCAGATGGGGGTCAGGCTCTTTTCCCAGGCAGCCAGTGATAGGACAAGAGGAAATGGCCTCAAGTTGTGCTAGGGGAGGTTTAGACTGGATATTTGGGAAAATATATTTATAGGAAGTTTTGTGAAGCATTGGAACAGGCTGCCCAGGCAAGTGGTAGAAAGGGCACTGCAAGTGTTCAAAAACATGTAGATGTGAAGCTTAGAGACATGGTTTAGTGGTGGATCTGGCAGTTTTAGGTTAATGGTTGGACTCCATGATGTTTAAGGTCTTTTCCAATCTTAATGACTCTATGATTCTATTAAACATCACTAGCAGTCACCACCTAAAATAGGCTTACATTATGAATAGCAAAAGCACTTAAAGACTGTCAAGCATGGATAGAGCTACAAGAATGAATTTATAGAATGCATAATTCTCATCTTACATTCAACACAGGTCATGTAAGGAGAAAAAAATACTGCGCTAAATACTTAAAAATATAAGTTATGAACATAACAGAGCAAACTTGATTACTTAAAGGACCTTCCTGTTAAGTAACTTATTAAAAGAAAGACCAATACCTTCAGTCACTTATAGTTTCTGCATTACTGTTTGCAGCATGACATATTCAAAGCAATGCTAACCTTTGAGTTGGCATGAGCAGTAAGAAGAAACAGGCTTTTGCCTGAGTAGTACCAAAAGATACCTCAAACTTATCCAGGCACATATGGCACTTAATTTCAGAATTATAACTGCTTTACAAAACTGCATTAGTCCACTAAATTATTTCATCATAGGCTGTGTCAGTTTTTATACTACTCACAATCAGATAAAACCCTACTAGTAACAGAGTTCAATTAGGAATAGATCCTACATGTTAATGCACAACACAAAACACCCTTCTTATCCAGAAGCTTTTACCTAATGTTTTTAAGCTAATTGTTACAATACTTGCTTGTGTTTTAGGTCAGCTAAGAAAAATTTTCCTTGCTTTTATCAGTTTCAGCCTGCATGTTCCAGCATCTGGTGCTTCTGAGAAATTATAAGTAAACGGTAAGTCAGTCTTTGGTTGTAGAAAGTGAAACAATCTTTGAAACTGCCTAGATCAAGTACCACCAACAGTTTTGGAGATCAAGGTATAATTTGTCTAAGGTATGCCCTTACACAGGAATTCAGTGAAACCTACTAAGTAAATGGCAAATTGAAAGTTAAATCACCAAAATTTTACCAAAAAAAAGTGTATTGCAATTCACTGGGTTTTTTTTGTTCATTTTTTTAAAGTTAACTCTTGGTTAACAGGGAAAAAAATGTTATCCAATTTGTCAGGATTTCTGCCACATCGTGACTGATATCTCTGGACCAGTAGGTGGGAAAAGGCATTTCTTTACAATTTGATATCATTCATCCAATTTCAAGAGTCATAAGGCACAAGATGTGTATGATACCTGACTGGATAGATAAAGGGTACAGAATGCTCTCTGCTGGTAGGTGCTGGAAACTTGGCAAGTTGCAAGGCTCTGGGTTGTTTTCTTTTATATAATCATGTTGGGGGTTAGGTTTCTTTTCTTTTTCACCTATAGAATTTTTTCCCAAGGGTTGCTTGGCAGCTAATTGCTGGTACTTATCAGTGCTCAGCTGAAACAAAAAGATGGACCCTGGCATTTGGCTACACCCTTTGCGAGTTTCTCTCGAGGAAGGGAGAAAGACGGGGCTGGGGGGCAGCTTCACTTTTGGTGTGGTCTGCATCGGGAGAAGAGGGGGCTGCCGTTGCTGCGTGGGTTTCTCACTGGCACCACCGGGATTTGATCCTGAAGAGAGCTACTATCATCTGCTCGTGTGCCCAGGAAGATCCTGATTCCTCCTTTGCTGCCCTGCTGGAGCTGTCTCAGCCCTGTCCCACTGCCTCGGCGCTGTTTTAGAGCTGCTCTGCACCGCGGGCCCGCACTGCCCTCCCTGCCGGACATCCCTGCCCTCCAGCGACCACCGACGGAGCTCCGAACTTCATCCGATCCACTAGCCCGGGATACCCCACCGTTCCAGCTTGGTACCTTTTTTTTTGAGTCCCCAGAGACCAGACTGCCCTGGGTTTTGTAGGACCAAGCTCCGTCAAGGTCCCTGGTTCTGTTTTCGCTATTAATTGCTGTAGTTGTTGTTTGTTTGCCTTGTTATACCTATTATTAAAGAACTGTTATTCCTATCCCCATATCTCTGCCTGAGAGCCGTTTTAATTTTTTTTCTAAATTATAATAATTTGGGGGAAGGGAATTTGAATTATCCATCCCAAGAGAGGCCCTGCCTCTCTTTAGCAGATACCTGTCTTCTTTCAAAACCAAGACAAATCACTACTTTTTACACCATCCTACCATGTTTTAACCACTTACTCTTCAAGCTAGGAACTTCAAAAGCTAAGAAGATATACTGCACAGGTAACTTGAAGTACAGAGAACAGTTATGGAGATTGCTGTTAATATTAAAGTCTGGTCTTGTACTATCTGCCTCAGTGGTTTAATACAGTCAGTTGGATAGAGGAATCCTCATAAGAAAAAAAAAAGTAATTTCCAGCACACTAAGATATGTTGTCCACAGTTTTAGAAAACAGACTGAAAGGCAACTAACATCATACTAAAAAATTCAAATATTCTGAAAGACTATTTTTTAGGAATTCAAAGGGACATTTTTTGTTTAAGTCACAGCTCACCTGCCTGCCAGTGGGGTTTTTGTTCTGCCTGGTTTTTCAAATTATACATTTGTCAGTTCTTTTAGTAATATATAGGCACACACTCAGATAACACAAGCAAGATTAATGCTATGAAGTCTATCAAGAAAATTTCTGGCCAGTAACACCTCCCCAAAAACAGTACCTAAATTAACAACTATTTTAGTTTATGCAAATTAAAGCTGTAATTACAGATGTGGCTGGATGAGCAATATCAAAATGAGGTTTAAGAGAAGAAACATTGTAAACCTAGAAAATTATTAGAGGATTTCAGATTCCACCAGTTTTTTATCAGTTAAACTCTTGCATTTGACAACCTATTTGGTAACATGATTTAAAATAAACAAGCATAAACCTCTACATTTTCCACTTCAAACATGAAACAAGGGAAGGGAGAAATATAGAATCCAGAATGGGCTCTTCAGTCAATACATCATGATTATGTACAGCATCACTATCACAGATTTTTTATCTGCTTTTTAAAGACTATCCTTTTCATAGATAAAAATTAAACTGCAGTGTTAAGGAGGGTTCTTACTACAAAAAGTAAATAAAACTTGATAGACTGTTGCCCTGGTTTTCGAAGCCTTCTGATGTTTACATTCTTAGAGTCAGAATTCCCACACTTTCTACCAAAACACTATGTGTTTTTCGCATTCCTTCTTGGAGGAGGAGAAAATTGACAGACTGTTCACCTGGCCAGTGTGATTCAGAAGAGGGATGTTATCCTCCAATCCACTCTCACTTTAGAGTCTTTAAATTGTAGAAAACTGTAAATAAAGTTCTCCTTTTTGCCTTAGACGACTGAGCGTGTGCTGCGTGCTCATTCCGTGTCTCAGCGTGACAATAGACAGGTTTTATTAATCAAAGAAAAGCATTTTCCTTATTTTTCCAGTTCTAGAGAGTCAGAAGCTCATGGCCCTGTATATCAACTATTTCTCATTACAATTCAACAGTGTTGAATAAATTATATCTACAATTCTAATAAATTTCAAAACTTCTGCTCTACCTGTTGTGGAGAAAGCATTATTGTTTCAGTAAACAAACTGACTAAACAAAGTTAGTACTCAATAAATTAGGATGACTAAGCATGGTCACTCTTAATAAGAACCTATACTCTGAAAAGAGAGAATTCATGTTGTACAAGGTTTAGCTGGGATAAACTTTGACTTCTTCATAGTAGCTGCTGTGGGTCTGTGTTTGGGTTTGTGCTAAACACAGGGTTGATAACAGATGTTTATGTTATTGCTGAGCTTGCACAGAGCCAAGACCTTTTCTGCTCCTCATTCGGCCACACTGGGGAGGGGGCTGGGGGTGTGTAGGAGGTTGGGAGGGGACACAGCCAGGACAGGTGACCCTCAACTGACCAAAGGGATATTCCAGACCATGTGGCATCGTGCTCAGCAATAAAACTAGGGGGGAGGTTGTTGCAGGACTGCTACTCAGGGACTGGCTGGGCATCAGTCAGTTGGTGGCAAGCAACTGTTTCCATTTGCATCACTTGTTTACCTTGGGTTTTACTTTCCTCTCTGGTTTTAGGGCTCCCCCCCTTCTCACTTTTACCCTTCCAATCCTCCCCCATCACACTGAAGGGGGGAGAAAAGCAGTTGTGGTGCTTAGTTGCCATGACACAGTATCCACAAAAGCTTATATTAATGGGTTTTATGCTCTCCAAGTATTATGCTGACAAAATTTTATAACTAAACTGCCAAATTTACAATACAAGAAATTAGAAAATTTCAGCTAAAAAGCTATACTTTGCTGACTGCCATAATTTCCTTAGCTGGCCTTGATATAATCACTGTACATATAGTATTTTTTTAAGCTCAAGGAAATTTAGGGGTAGCAGTCTTGAAGATAGGAAGCTGTGACCATGTGACCACTGCCATCATACAAACCTGACAAAAGAAGCACAGTAGATAGGGTTATGGATAAGAGGTGACAAACTGAACTATTAGCATCTTAACTCTCTGTCTTGCATTTTCTAAATTCACATCTGGTAAACAGAGAATATCTGTTTGCTAAAGGGATATCAAAAAAAAATCCACATTAGAGCCAAGACGACTGAACCTCCTCAAGTCCTAGCCATCTTCTTAGTGTACCTGCTTATTTACCAAAATTTAAAATAATCCATGAGATCAAAGCTGTCTAAGGCTTTCTGAAGTGGACTGTGATAGGAGCTATAAAATAACAGGTAAGACAAGCACATGCAAGATCTGTAAGAGATCTAATGGCTACTATCTTATATATGTACAAAAGAACAATCATTTGATAGGCAGAAATTTAAGAACATTATTCAAATTACATTACAGCATATAAGGCCCTTATAAATAAAGTACAAGGGAAAGACACTGGTGAAAATTCCACTTCCCTCACCATTAATGGCTATAGAGAAAGGATTTATGTAGATCCTCACCCTCAAATAGATGTTCATTAAAGTGAATGAGAAATTTTTTAATTAGAAAGTTTCACTGAAAACTGTCAATTGTCAAAGTGGACGTAGCTTAGAAAATGTTTCCATTTAAACAGACTTTATTTCAAAATTATAGAACTAAGGCATTTCAGCTTTACACCATTAAAATATTTCTAAAATGAAACACTAGTTAAAATCAAAGTGTGCTAGACCTTAAATTAGAATGCACTTTCTTCCATCAATATCACTGTTGTTTTCAAATGTCAATCTAAATATTTTTTCTGACATAACTTTTCTGGAAATTTCATCAGAGAGGCCATGTGTTGTTTTTATTTTACTGTGGAGTAGAATATCATTGAAAACCATACAAAATACTCTACAGAGAGAATGTTCACACTATTTACATTATTACTATAAGTAAACACAGGTAAGCAAACAAGACAACATATTCATAAATTCTAATGATAGAACAGAATCATAGAAACATCAAGGTTGGAAGAGACATGCAAGATCAAGTCCAACTCTCTACCCAGCACTACCACTGTAACTGCTAAACCACATCACTCAGCGCCAGATCCAGACACCTCCAAAACACCTCCAAAACACCTCCAGGGATGGTGACTCCACCACCTCCCTGGGCAACCTATTCCAATGCCTGAACACCCTAACAGGGAAAACATTGTTCTGATATCTAATCTGAATCTTCCCTGTCTCAGTTTAAGGCCACTTCCTCTGGTCCTCTCACTGTAGGCTTGGCAGAAGATAGCAGCCCCACCTCACTACAACCTCCTGTCAGGGAGTTGTAGAGAGGAATGAGGTCCCCCCTGAGCCTCCTTTTCTCCAGACTAAACCCAGCTCCATACTTCCCCAAAATCCAAGGAAATAAGAGATGTAGTGAAACAAAAAGATCCTTGCAAAGCTATCCTATCTGTTCTATTATACTAAACTTCCATAGCATAATAGAATGGTTTGGGTTGGAAGGGACCTTCATGACCATCTCATTCCAATCTCCCTGCCATGGGCAGGGACACCTTCCACTAGACCAGGTTGCTCCAAGCTCCATCCAACCTGGCCTTGAACACTTCCAGGGATGGGGCGGCCACAGCTTTTCTGGGCAACCTGTGCCAGTGTATCACCACCCTCACAGCCAAGGATTTCTTCCTAATATCTAATCAAAACCTCTTCTCTTTCAGTATAAAACAATTCTCCCTTGTCTTGTCACTCAATGCCCTTATAGAATCCCTTTACAGCTTTCTTTTCAGCCCCCTTCAGGCACTGGAAGGTGCTCTAAGTTCTTCCAGGAGCCTTCTCCAGGCTGAACAGTCCCAACTCTCTCAGCCTGTCCTCATAGAAGGGCTCTATCTCTCTAATCATCATATTTGTTAATATCTTTCAATCAGCCAAAGCATTTCTCAAAATCTATTTTATTAACAGACTTTGAAAGTCAGTATTCCTAAATAATTTTAAAATATTTTTAATTTTTAAAAAATGCAATACTGTAAAACAAACTGTAATTATTGCAAATCTTCAAACATGCCTCCCCAGAAATCGAGTTTTCTCCCACAAACTTGCCCACCTCATCTAAATTGAAATATGTCTGTTCTTTTTTTGCAAGGTAAGAAAGGGACTAAGTCTTTCCATCCTGTTCAGGTCACACACTGGCAAAGCTCTCATTTGCTAATCTGTTATAACATACAAACCAGAGAAAGACAACCTGATTTATACTCCACCCAACCAACCTCTTCTGTCAATGCTCCAAAGTAAAACAGAACAAGAATTTAATTTTTTTCCCCCCTCCAGAGGTCTCTCATGATATGGCTTCTTCATTGCCTTATGTGACTTAGTGATTAAACAGTTGATTTCAAAATTGAGGAGGGAGGGGGAGAGATGAGTAAGACTTTACTAATGAAAAAGGATAAAAAACATTTTTATTGAAGTAGAATATTAAAAATAACATCAAAGAAATGCAGAAATATAAGTCTCATTGTAAGAACAGCTTAGTTTAGTTTAGTTAAACCTGTTTCTAACTTCAGTTGCTTAAGTGTTCATATGTCTTTTTTGGAAAGTATATCAAAATTATATCAAATATATAAGCTCTCACAAAAGCAAGGAGATAATGAGGTTGACAAAAAATATGGCAACAAACTACATAGTAAAAGAAAAAAGTTGTCTTAAAATTACTTCCTTGAATAAGTGACTGGTAAAATCAGAGAGGATAAATGCACTGCTACTACTTTGCTATTCATTAATATATGACAAATATTTTTTCATTATTTATAAGAGTAAGTCACACCTTCCAATGTGAGAAAGTTGGCCATCAATTAGTGACTAAAACACAAAAACTTCATTTTCATATTTGTGAATTTTCTTTATTTGTATGAGTTGCGGATATAATTTTATTATTAAAACCCACACGCATCCTATAAATACATCTCAATTCTAAACTGATATGTTAAAATAAAGAAGAAGCAAGTCTTAGGCCACACAGTTCCAAGTTACTGACTGAACTGCCAAGCTATGTTATGGGCATTTGGAGAAGGCCCAAGAACTGCTTCATAAAGTTAGTCCTCACAGGATCACACCACAACAATCCACACTGAATCCTTCCATCTCTGTATCCAGCCTACAGATGTTCTGCTTACCTTCTATGGACTTTATTCTCCAGGCATTTGACTGTAAGCGACTACTATCTTCTTTTCTTAAGGATCTAAAGCTCACTACTGTGAAAGAAAAGGCTAATTATACCCTTCAATTTCTCAGAGGCTTTAATACAAAGCTTACTACTACAGTATTCAGACAGCACTATTATCCAAGCTGTTGCTAAGGCAAATGTGAACTGTGGGCAATATGCTACAGGTACATGGACAGCCACAACTGACCATGCAGATAAATCAAATAAATAAACTGAAGACTAGATTACTCAGTAATGTTTATTTTTTTAGTTTTAATAGAATTTATACAATTGCATGTTGAGCACTTTATTTTCATAATTTGTTGAACTGCAACAATTTGCGATGAAGTATCCATTTTTTTCTAGCAAGGGGATGGATTTTAAAATGCAGATAATTTACATTTTAAATATCACAGTTTTACATATGTTAAAAAAAACAAACATAAAACCCCCACTGAAATGGGATTATCATCACTATATCTTTTAATTACTTAAAAGTTAAACATTTAAAAATATCCCAAAATAAGTATTATGTATTTCAGTTCATCCTATCATGAGAAAAATACAGTTATAGTTGTTTGCCTACCATCACTCACTGACAAATGAAAATAAGTGTGTACAAAGTAAGATATGGATCACAGTGTTTCTATATATATGTAGAGCATCACCTGGAAGGGAAAACTAAAGTTGATCTTTGCAGTCTTCCCTGGGATGCAAGTGATATACACCCACCTTTTAGAGAGGTAGCTCAATCTTTCTAGTGTGAAACATTAACATAATTTCACAAGTCACAGGCTACTTTTGGAAAAGATTCTCAGTTCTCTGCAGCTTTGCTATTGTAGAAGTATAGAATCAATTTTCTTTTTGCCAAACTGGAAATTACTTTAGTACAAAGGAGTCCCAGGGACAACACATTTATGAGAATCTTCCAGCAATACAGAAGCATTAAAAATGAAGCATGATACTCTTCTAGCTTCCTTCACATGCCATTTAAACAGAAACCAGAAATGGCTGAAATGGCTTGAGCCTCAACTACCTTAAACTTGCATCAAGATTAACATATATACTCAAGTAGAAATAATGAGTAGCTAGTTCTCAGTTCCCAATCTTTCTTTTTTTCATTTGACACTGAGACACCTACATGGCTGGGGATCTTTTGCTAGCTATTCACCCAGGCTTTCAAACTATCAAGTTCCTTTCCTGTCACCCAGTAGTGTAATATCTTAACTTACCACTAACCTCTGTGATAAAACACACAACTGAGAGCAGAGTATCAAGGAAAAGATTTGTTCCTGGGAGAACAGGCTGTTTATGTTCTCCAAAAAAATTAAACTCTTCACATTAAACTCACAGGACATGATCCAGGGACAATTCTCAATTCATAACCCTTTTTTCTGTTTTTAACAGTTGCCATGGGAAATCATAAATTTAAGCTTGCAAAACCACAAGTGGCCTTCACAGACCATACATTTGACATGACTGCATGCTTTGGCACACATGATAATACTGAATAATGTGAAATGGCAATTTAGTACTATATAGAGTACTGCTGTTAGTATAAATTTGTCTTGGATATAAATATTCATTTACATTTGTTTTCGAGGCTGATGTTACAAAGAACTTGAGCTCCTCCCAATGCTAATTATTCACAATGTTTACTGATAGCAAACATCCTTTTCCATATCTTCTAAGACACTGGCTGTTGAGTAGGTGATTCTTATTTCTAAAGGATAATAAGGCAAGTTTTCAAACATAGTTCTGTCCTTTTCAGTGGAAAAGTATCTATATGCCTTTCAAACAAGTAATTATAAAAATTCTCTCACATTATCTGAAGGTAATTTATATCTACATTAACATACCACTGAGGAATATGTAAGCTACATGAGCACTGAATTTGTTAAACTGTGTTCAGAATGCAGAAAGTTACTGCAAACAAATCACAAGTGGAAGCCTACTACAACATCTTTGCAATGAGCACTCCAGGCCACAACCCACCCCACTTCCCAAAATAAAACCATCTTTAACTCACAAAGATTCATAAAATGCTTAACAACAATTTGGGTTTTATCATAATCAACCACAAGAACAATGCTAAGCAACTATGACACAATAATTAAAACTATTACTGGTCTTCACAGGGTAAATCTATTCTACAAAATTATTATATATTATTAAAAGAAATAAATGCTTCTTAAATAGTCTTGTGTGTACCAATTTATAATAGATTTCAGTGAATAAATATTTTATCATATTTTAATGCTCTAAGATTTTGGGACAAACTTATTGAAAGTCCAACTGAAATTCTAACTTATTTCAGGAAGCAAATATGTTGATGTAGATCAGTTTCAAGTAATTATACCTATTTAAACCCACTGAAGGGAATACATTTGCAGAAGTATGATTTAAAAGCATTATTTGAAAAACAACTTCACTAATGAACCTGTACACAACTTGATTTACAGAATATTTATGTCATAACCATGTACATGAAATTGAACTGAATTCTTTCTGTCAAGGTGAATGTCATAATAAAACCTCTAAGTTCTGTAAAGCAAATTTAACCTCTGATATCTGATGCTATTTCTATAGGGGCACTTTTAAAACTAAACTATATTGAGGGGAACCTCAATCCATCCCACTCATACCAGTTTAACACCAGCAAGAGATGCCTAGAGCCTGGAGATGGATCTCAGGTCAGCAGGAGAGCAGCTGAAGGACAACATCAAGGAATTCCAGGCACTCCAGCCAGTAAGCCAGCTTCATCAGGGGCCCAACTTAAACGTCTCTATGCAAACACACGCAGCATGGGGAATAAACAGGAGGAATGAGAGACGTGCACACACCTACAATCTTACTGGCATCATGGAAACATGGTGGGATGACTCCTATGACTGGAGTGCTGGAATGGAAGGATACAGGCTCTTTAGCCTGTATCAGGAAGAACGGACAGGGAAGACAAGGAGGCAGTGTTGCCCTCTATGTCAATGACCACCTAGAATGCATGGAGCTCTACCTGAAGATGGATGAGGAGCTGACCAAGAGCTTATAGGTCAGGATTAAAGGGAGGACAGGGACAGGTGGTTTTATATAGTGGAGGTCTGCTACAGGCCACCTGACCAGAAAGATTGAGCCAATGAAGCCCTCTACAGACAGATAGGAGCAGCCTCATATTCACAAGCACTGGTGCTCATGGGAGACTTCAACCACCCTGACATCTGCTGGAGGGACAACACAGCAGGGCACAGGCAATCCAGGAGTTTCCAGGAATGTGTTGATGACAACTTCCTCCTCCAAGTGACAGGGGAGCCAACAAGGAGAGGTGCTATGCTGGACCTTGTTCTCGACAACAAGGAGGGGCTGGTGGGGAATGTGAAGCTCAAGAGCAGCCTTGTCTGCAGTGACCAGAAAATGGTCGAGTTCAAGATCCTTGGGGCAGCAAGGAGAGTGTATAGGAAGCTCACTGCCCTGGACTTCAGGAGAGCAGACTTTGGTCTCTTCAGGGAACTCCTTCGTAGAGGCCCATGGAATAAAGCTCTGGAGGGAAGAGGGGCTCATGAAAGCTGGTTGTTATTCAAGGATCACCTCTTCCAAGCTCTGGAGTGTTACATCCAAATAAAGAGGATGTCAGGCAAAAATGCCAAAAGACACCTGCATGGATGAACAAGGGGATCCTGGAAAAACTCAAACACAAAAAGGAAGCTGACATAGGGTGGAAACAGGGACAAGTAGCCTGGGAGGAAGACAGAGGGATTGTCTGAGCATCCAGGGATCAGGTTAGAAGAGCCAAAGCCCTGAGAGAATTAAACCTGGCCAGGGACATCAAGGGCAATAAGAAAAGCTTCTAAAGGTACATTGGTGATAAAAGGAAGACTACAGAAATATGGGCCCTTTCCAGAAGGAAACAGGAGACCTGCTTACCCAGAATATGTAAAAAGCTGAGGTATTCAATGACTTTTTTGCCTCAGTTCTCACCGGCAAGTGCTCCAGCCACACTGCCTGAGTTGCAAAAGGTAAAGGCAGGGACTGGGAGAATGAAGAACCACCCCACTGTAGGAGAAGATCAGGTTCAAGACCACCTAAGGAACCTGAAGATGCACTAGTCCATGGGACCTGATGAGATCCACCCAAGGGTCCTGAGGAAACTGGCAGAGAAAGTGGCTAAGTCACTATCCATAATATTTGAGAAGTCACGGCTATACAGTGAAGTTCCCACTGACTGGAAAAGGGAAACCATAATACCCATGTGTGAATTTGCTGGAGGGCAGGAAGGCTCTGCAGAGGGGTCTGGAAAGGCTGGAGCAATGGGACAAGGCCAATTGTATGAGGTTCAACAAGGTCAAGTGCCAGGTCCTGTCCTTGAGTCACAACAACCCCATGCAGCTCCAGGCTGGGACAGAGTGGCTGGAAAGCTGCCCACAAGGAAAAGGACCTGGCAGTGCTGAGCAACAGCAGCTGAACATGACCCAGCATGTGCCCAGGTGGGCAAGAAGGCCAATGGCATCTGGCTTGGATCAGAAATGGTGTGACCAGCAGGACCAGGGAAGTGATTGATTGTCTCTCTGTACTCGGCACTGGTGAGGCCACACCTTGAGTGCTGTGTCCAGTTCTGGGCCCCTCACTGCAAGAAAGACATTGAAGTGCTGGAGTGAGTCCAAAGAAGGGCAATGGAGCTGGGTCAGGGTCTGGAGCACAAGAAGTGGCTGAGAGAGCTGAGGGTGTTTAGCCTGGAGAAAAGGAGGCTCAGGGGGGACCTTCTTACTCTGTACAACTCCCTGAAAGGAAGATGGAGCCAGGTGGGGGTCAGGCTCTTTTCCCAGGGAGCAAGCAATAGGACAAGAGGAAATGGCCTCAAGGTGTGCCAGGGGAGGTTTAGACTGGATATTTGGAAAAATTTCTTCACAGAAAGTGTTATCAAGCACTGGAAAAGGCTGCCAAGGGCAGTGGTAGAGTCACCATCTCTCGAGGGATTTAAAAGAGGTATAGATGTGGTGCTTAGAGACATGGTTTAGTGGTGGACCTGGCAGTGATGGGTTAATGGTTGGACTTGATGATCTTAGAGGTCTTTTCTAACCTAAATGATTCCATGATTCTGCCCCTCTACTCCACTTTCATAAGACTGTACCTGGAATACTGCTTCCAGTCTGTGGCCCCCAAATAAGGACACAGACCTGTTGGAGTGAGTCCAGAGGGCGGCCATGAAGATGCTCAGAGGGCTGGAGCACCTCTCCTATGAAGACAGACAGAGAGCTGGGGCTCTTCAGCCTGGAGAAGACAAGGCTCTGGGGAGACCTTAGAGCACCTTCCAGTACCTGAAGGGAGCCTACAAGAAAGCTGGAGAGGGACTATTTACAAGGGGATGGAGTGACAAGACAAGGGAGAATGGCTTCAAACTGAAAGAGGTTTAGATGGGATATTGGGAAGAAATTCTTCATTATTGGAGTGGTGATACACTGGCACAGGTCGCCCAGAGAAGCTGTGGCCGCCCCATCCCTGGAAGTGTTCAAGGCCAGGTTGGATGGAGCTTGGAGCAACCTGGTCTAGTGGAAGGTGTCCCTGCCCATGGCAGGGAGATTGGGACGAGACGGTCATGAAGGTCCCTTCCAACCCAAACCATTCTATTATGCTATGGAAGTTTAATATAATAGAACAGATGATTCTAGGAATTGCTTATAACTGCAAAATTTTCATAGGATATACTGAAGTTTTTCTATATTACAGGTTATGCCTCAATAACAATTTTTAAGGAACCTGCCAGGAATAACAAATTATCACTGGGAATACTAGTAGAAAAAAAAGAATCATTTCCTTTTATTAAAAAACCAAACCAAACCAAACCAAACAAACATCTAGCATGTACTGTAGTAAAAAAAGAAAAAAAAAAAACCAGTCTCAGTTTGAACTAGGAGTTTAACAGAGAAATCATCAGGCAGATTTTTAATTTTCGCTTCAGGAAAAAAATTAAAAATCAGAGTTAAACTGATTTTAGATCTGCACAAGGCGCTGTCCATGAGTTCTCACCACAGTCTTATTAGAGTCTTATCAGAATTTTCACATCTTATAGACTGCAAAAAGCATATTTCAGCTTATTTTTTCTACACATGCAAAGGTAGTTACTGTATACAGCATCCAATGAGAGATCTCTAAATTTTCCCCTGTCCTAGTTTTGGCCAAGGACTGGCGAAGCCTGGAGCCATGTGGGCGTGTCTAGGCTGTTATTTTATACCATGCACATCATTGCTAGGGGGCAGAAGTAAAGGACTTACTTCCAAAAAGGGGGGCATGACTTCAGGGAAAGAAAAAGATGGCACGCAGTGGGTCTGTAGCCCTTCTCTTCCTTTTCCAATGGAATCGAGCAGCGAATGGAGCGGTGGGGTAATGCTGGTCCCAACCAGAGGGTTTGTCAGCCATTGCTTTTCATTGTCTCAGGCTTGGGGGAAAAACATGCGTGCAGAAGGTCTGGGGGCAATTTTGTTCTTTGTCTCGGGGGTGTGCAGTGCCGGGTCAGCTCAGGCTTGGTGAGCATTTTTTGGATGTAAATAACCCTCTTTTTGTATACTTTTGTTATTAATATTGTTGCTGTCACTGTTCATTTTCTTATCTCATTGCTGTTTCCAGTAAATTGTCCTTATCTCAACTCAGAATTTCTGCCTTTTGTCTCTCTCACCCAAAGGGGTGAGGGGAGGGGAGCAGCTTCGTGGGGCTTAGTTTCCAGCTGGGCTTAAACCACAACACCCCCTATCATTAATATCCAGAAAGTATATCTGGAGAAAAAGAGGAAGCAACATAACTGAATGGAAAATAACATACAAGACAGTGGAACAGTCTCTATCAAAACCTAAGATCTGAAAATAAAATTTCAAAAACAAAGTACTCATTACCTAATCCTCTCTGAGTGCCTGGTCAAAACAGGAGAGATTGTTAGCTCAGACATGAGATAGTGCAACCCCTATCACAGATGTGTTTACATTCAAGAAGCTTGATAAATTACATTATTTTTAAAAAGACAGGAAAAAAGGTCAGAACTACAAAATCAAGCACTCAAGAAATGTGAAAATTATGGTTACTTACACCTACAATTAAGTCCCTTGTGCATTATAATAGTCATTCATTCAATTATCATATATTGTTTTTGTTATTCACAGGATCCCTGCCTCATATATGGCACATGACATATATATCATTAAACAAACCAGAGTTACACAAAAAAGGAGATGCTTTCTTTGGGACATTACATTTTTTTACTAAGGAAATTGAATAAAATGATTAATAGATCAAATCAATTTTAAAAAGTTTCCTATCCAAGAGAACTTTTGCTGGAAACTGACAATTTGTAAAAAAATAACTCTTCTTAAAAAAAATTCTATCACAAGGAAAGAAATAAATAAAAATCTTACCTATTCCATAATATACCCACGGCCTCTGGGTCATGCCTGGAGTGCATGATTAGAACATAAAAAGACAGATGGTGGAAGAAAAGTTCAACAACTTCTCTGTCTGATATGGATCAGACATTTGAACCTGAACTTCCTACATCCCAAAAGTGATGTTCTGGTTAGGAACATGCTTACTATACCTGTGAACAGTCTTGCTTTCCTAACAGAGCCATACAGCAGCCGGACAACAAACTGACATCAAAATGAAATGGTCTGACCACTAGGCTGCAGAGGTTTCCATTCAACCAGTTTACACCAACTACAACAATTATTTGTTTAAGAGGCAGAGTTCTTTTCCTAACAGCCAATAACCAATGCTTAGGATACTCTCCAGGGTTGCTAGTTCCTGCTGGAAATTAATCGCTTTCAATATTGCAGACACACTGTTTAACTACTTGTGAGATTTGGGTCACTATCTAGTTCTTGTCTGTTCTTACTGATAAACTTAAAGAGATTTTGGTTTCTTCACAATATGGATGATGCTTTGTAATTTTTCAGGACAGAAAAATCTATTCTTGTCCAGCTCTTGGCATGATCAAGACAGCTGAAACTGAATAGATGTTTTAAGGCCATTGGCAAAAACCCATTTTCTACTTCTTAGGAATCCACCATGAGAAACAATGAGCTTGATATGTTGAAATGCAGGGCATTCACAACCACAAAATCAAAGAAAACAATGCTATGAACTTCCTAAGTGCTGTAAAGTAACTCTACAAATCTCAAGAATAAAGCATATCAAATTGAAAATTGCTTATAAATCTTGTGTTAACTTGCTATTTGACTCAGCTTCAGTCTTTCATCTGTAAAATGAAAATATTTAACAGATGTGCAAAAAAACCTCCAATGTTTGTAAAGTACAGATACGTATTTTGAGATAATTCCTACAAATTCATAGATTGAAACACTTCAGCATTCATGAACTATTTGGATGGCATACAGCAGGTAAAGCAGTAGGCTGCACAATTACGAAGAAAAACAAATATATCAAGTGGGTTATAACAGCATACCAGTCAGCTATGATTTCCCATGCACTGTATGAAGCATTGAATTGGGACCAGAAGGGTAAGGGGGAAATACAGTAATGTAGTTAAAAGCCTAGTGTATGGGGAAGGGAGCTGGATTAAGTGTTTCTGCAATTTTAGTCTGCTATTTCCTTATCAGTCCCTGACTGCAGCCCAGCATTTTTTAACTGCTCCTGTAAAATGCATTGCCTGTCTACACATACACACACCTTCAAGAAATAAAGTGCTTCAAATCAAGACAGAGAAATAATCTGAAAAAGAAAATATCTAACCATTTAAAGAATTTTGAGCTCTCCAATTGGAAAACCACTTAGAATCAACTGATACACATACTAAAAGCAATAAATTTTTTTCTATAATTTTCCCAACTTAGAGAGTTAATATGAAAAAAAGTTTTTCAATGTTTACTTTTTTAGTTATTTAGAGGTATAATTTTGCTTCTCTAATGCTGTTGTTTCTCCGAAATCAAAATGTTAAAAAATTATTTTAAAAAAAGAAGTATAAAAACAGCTTCAAAAGAAAGTTTTAAAAAAGTAAAGGAATAAAATCTGTACACAGGAAACAAACTGTACAAGGTAGTCAAAAGCACAAAATAAAAATAACAAGAAGAAAATATTTTCCTCTTTCAACTGAAAAAATTGCTACAACTAACACCTTGAGAATAATTAATTTTGTATTTCCATAACATGAATAAAATAACTACATCCTCCTTAGGCAGTTAGCTTTTGTGATAAACAGTAGACCAATATAAACTCCTAACACTAGGGCAAAAGGAGTATGAAAGTGACGGCTCTTGCTTCTGATACACACACACACTCTTTAAATGTACTAAAAATATGATCTAAACAAAAAGTAAGTCATGTTTTAAACATTTCCACATTAAGTATTTCTGCATGCTAAATATATTTTTATGACAAAAAAATTTACAACTACATAAACTGTGATGGTGCAACTAATTCAGGATTAACCACATCTCAGAACAAATAAAACAAAAAAACCCCTCATTACAAATAGGCATCATCTTAAGTTTCCCTCTATAAATACACCTATTTTTCATACCAGAAAAGTGCATGTTTTCTGATTTAAGAAAAAAAGAGCACATCATAAACACAACCCAGGCAAGATAAACTTGACAGGAACTACATAACTACAGTAGTTTATTTCCTGCTCTTATATATATTTAAAGCAAACCTCCTTAAATAAGTCAGAAAAGTTCAAACAATGGCTTAGCTAACCAATTTTTATTAAAATGAAGGGTGGACAAAAGAAACAAATGCGCTCATGTCCCTTCCTGATGATGAAACTACTCAAGAACTACAACTACTTACTTTCTTGTAAAGCTTTTACACTCGGCCTCTAGGCCTCTATGCATGCCACGGACCAAAAGAAAACAGTAATGCGGCTACACACAGATAAAGGCAGTTAGAGACGACTAATGGCTCCCTCTGCAATTCACAAAGTTTAAAATGAAAAAGCTGCTGTTTCAAAGTGTAAATGGTTCCTCTCCACACACATAAGCCTGAGGCCCTGTTGCAGTGTTCAACAGGACCAGGCAGCACAGACAGGAATGGGAAATCGGGGTGGGGGGGGGGGGGAGGGAGGAAGGAAGGAAGGAAGGGAGGAAGGGAGGGATTGGGGCTCAGCAGGGTCTTCAGGCTTTTTAAAATTCAAACTGCTCCCTGACCAATACAAATCACGGACACGCTACTGAGTACTACATGGATTTACAGCATTAAAAACACACCTTCTACGTGATAGCTATATTGACTTCACCCTTTTAAACAAGTATCAGAGCACTCAAAGGATAGCAGAGTTTATAAGACTCTAAACACAATATACCAGAAATTCATTACCACTTAATACAAGATCTGTCTAAACAACTAAAAAATCTACTGAAAAATAGACAAATTCTGTAATGTTGATACTTGTTTGCCATTTACAAATTTCTATATGAAGTTTGGTATGCTAAAATTTCCCTCAATTATGTAATTTCTGTATGGGTATTTTTATTAGTTCACAAGGTGTTTATTTTAAATCCACCTCAACTTTTAATAACACTCTGAACTCTACCACACAGTAAGTCCTAGATTTACCTTACTCTAAATTAGCTACCATTTATAAATAAAGAGCTGACACTTAATCGTAATTTACAAAACACATTTGACCTGTTAAAATGACAACTAATTACATACTTAAACATCATGGACACAAACAGCCAATAACGACCTCAGGATCTCAAAGGAATATAGCCTGATAAGAAATTATGACACTTTAAATGTTCCTCACTTTTCACTTAATTAAATTTACTATTGATTCTCAAATACTTAGGCTAAGATCTCATCTTCACCTTGACCCCTGAAACATCATAAACATAGCACTCTACACATGACCCCTCTCCCATTTTTTGTTTATTAAGAGTATAAAATAGTATTTCATCTGCATTTAATACATATTCCTGTAATGTATACAGCACATGCACATGGAGAATGTGTGGAGTACTTGACATAATATGCTTGTCTATCTGTATTTTCTAGGTCTGCGGGCATCCGTGTTGTGTCAATCGTGTCACAAGCGCTAGTTTTATGCTACAAATAGTCAGTGATTAACACACTAATCAACTGCTATATTATGTAGAAATTAAACCTCTACATTATAAATCCCATGTGCCTTAGAAGTTTTGAATGTTCAGAACAGAGTTGGTTAAAAAGAGAAAGTAATAGCAAAGAGAGTTGGTATTTTTGTTCCTGGGTATTTACATTGTCTCTCTTTCCCTACTCCTCCACTTACTTCGCCCCCGACTTCAGAAGTTGTAAATATGGCAAAGGATCAGTGCACATTTGCGGCTAATTGTATTGTTTCCTCCTCCTCCTGCTCCTCTCCAGATTGAGGCCTGTTACTGAGAAACCGTTTCGTCTTTCTAATCCCCGAACTGGAGTAAAAGCGCTGGCCGACGGGCCTGCGCCCTCCGCCGGGCCTGGGCCTCCCGGTAGCCCGGAAAGAACTAATCTCCTCCAGACCAGACCGAGCAGGAAGGGGGGCTGCTAAATAAACACCTCTGGTCACCACTTATTCCCCTCTATCCCAGATAGCAGGTAATCCCCTTTGCTCCCGGCAGTGCTGGGCCGGGAGGCCCAGCCCGCTGCTAGAGAGGGCAGAGAGAGGAAGGGGAGATGGAGGGGGATTACCTGAGCAAATCGGCGTCCGAATCCGACGAGAATCCGAGAGAGGGGGAGAGAAATCCGCCCCCTCCCTCTTCAAAGGAGCTGTCGCCGCTGCTAGGCCGCGGCCGCCACCACCGCGGAGCAGGAGGAGGAGGGGAGATAATATAACAACAATAATCCGGGCCGGGAGGGGGGCTGGCTCCTCTTCCGTCTCCTCCTCAGTGCAGCGAACATGTAGAGCTAGGGGGTGAGCGGCCAAGACAAATCCCTTTTTCCCCGAGCCTGCTTCACAGCATCAACACGGGCCGAACCAAACCGGTTCCGAGACACATTCCAAGCCGCGGGGTAGGGGTGGGGGGAGGGGAGGGCAGGGCAGCTGCCAAGGGGCCGCTGCTCCCTCTGTACATGCGAGTGCAGGAGGATGGGAGAGGGAACGGCCTGAGCGGAGTAAGCCGTGAGCCGGTACCGGGGGGGCGGGGGAGGGGGCGGGAAGAGGAAGAAGAAAAGGAGGAGAGGGGGAAAGAAAAGGAAAGGATCCTCTGTGTGTCTCTCGCTCCCTCAGAACAAAATGCCGACCGGAAGTGCAGCTGCAGGAATTACTCCCTCCACCGGCGCCAAACACCAACAACTTCCCCTTTCTTACTCAACTAGCGTCGCTTCCGCCGCCGTTACTCCGCTACTCCCTGCCGCTCCCTTCCTAGCTCTGCTACAGCGGGAGTGGTTCCCTCCGCCTTGCCTCGCCTAGCAGCAGCGGGCACAACTGAATCTCCGCTGCGTGACTCTCTCCCCTTCCCCACCCCTTCAACTACTGCCTCAGTTTCTTTCTTCTCTCCCCTTCTGGTGAAGAAAACCGGAGATAATGCTTAAGCTTGCGCTGAGTGGAAGGCAGCCAGTGATTTGTGATGAATTGACCGTTGAAAAAAAAATTTTGGGTTTTATTTATGCCTTCCCTAAGGACGATAGGAAGGAGGACTGCAAAATAACACCTCCTAAGAGGCAGGCTTAAAAAAGCGTCTTAGAATGAACTCACAAAGGTGGCAGTCCCGTCCTCCTTTACCTCCCTGTCCCCACGGATGAGATGTGTCCGACCTGAGACGCTTCCTGGAGTTACTGTTACCGCTCGTGTTCGTCTGTGTGGGTGTAAATAGGCCGCATCGCAGGAACTGAAACATCCGATGCTGAAAGCGTTGCCGGGGTGAGGAATTTACAAGTGGACGTACCGAAGTGGAGTGGCTTTTAAAAGTAACCTTTTTGGACGAGCACGGGGGGAAATGCTGATGTTTGGATGAAGGGCCCTTTGCTGGAGGCTGATGTTCTCTGCCATCACCAGACTTACTGGAAATATTTTAATTGTGAATTGTGAAGGAGTGTTTGGTGAAAGAGAATGTCCTAGTCTAAAAGTTTTTCTGGTTTTTCTCTGTACAGGTAAAACTGAACAATCACAGAACGGCTTAATAGCATTTCTATCTGATGAATTAACTGTCTTTTCCTACTCGTTTTTCTCATCAGTACTTGAACAAAAATCCTTTGATTTTTAGAGGATGCCTTCCTTATCTGTGGACTTCAGGATTCAGCCATACAGTTGAACACAGCTAGCTTTAAAAACCCTGTGACATATAAACACACTCTTTCAGCCCTGGATGGATATTATTTGCACAAAGGGATAATATCTTGCACCAATGCACTTAAATCTTCTCAAGTCTTAGGATTTCCTGAATAATGCTGTCTTTAATACAGATTTTAAATGCTTCTCTCAAGCTTAAAGAGCTATTAAATCTATAATGTTGGATGAATCAAAATATGTTTTACAAGTGTATGTGGGGTTTTTTTGAAAGTACAGAAATGAAGATGGTACTGGAGAATACAGTAATTCAGTACTGGAGATATTAATATCTAATGGGTACATAGTCATGTAAGTTTAATGAAGACAGAGTAAACTAGGCTCTGAAAGAAATGTATTATATACCTCTGTTCTAAGTTAATACAAAAGGTCCAAATCCTATAATTGTTTATTCATTCACAACTTCAAACTATCCATTTGAAATAAAGATAATTAATGTAGTAAATGAAGTATGTTTCTAAGTCTTTGTGCTTAATTTAATACAGTGCAACTCTGTAAATCAAGGGGGAAAATATTTATCATTTTTTGGTAACAAACTGAAGTTTAATAAACTACCTTTTTAGGGTTCACATATCCATATGTATGTGGACATATACACCTATGAATTCAAAGGAAAATGGGATTCTAAAATGACAAAGTTGGCCTAGGGATACTACTTAATCTACTTCTAAGTGATTGTTACCAATTCATGTTGATGGAGTCTATAGGTGATTTTAGTAACTTATTTATATAACAATTTATTTTCTTAATTGATGATTTAGTGTGTAAATAAAATATAAATACTGAAATTTTGCTTTTCAAATGCTAGGTGTCTTCTATATTAAATATGCTTTATTCAGTACAAACATCATGGTGAAACATAACACATTTGATTACTTTGTTTCTGTTGGAATTTTCCAATGAAAACCTCACTGGACCATTTTATGTTTTTAAAGTCTTGTTCAACTAAAAGAATTTGTAGAAATTACTATTTTGTCTCAGTATTACATTATTACCTGCACAAGAAAACTAATTTAAGTCATTAGTTGTTTTAGAAGTTGGTGTTGTAACACATGAGCAAATCAGGATTTTTTTTTTCATTAAGGGAAATTAAATACTTCATATATTTTACTCCATTAGGTATTACTGTAGTCCACTTTTAAGAAACAGTGCAAATTCTTCACACCTGACACCATGTTTTCTTAGAGGTTGCTTGTTTCATAAAGACTGGTATAATATACAGGTACTTGTAATTTTGTTAATGGGATGAACAAACACTGTTTTATTTGCCTGTTAGTAATTTATGGTAGTATGTACTTCTGTGCAGAATTTTAAAATAAAAGTGATGTCAGTAAAATATTTTTTAAAATTAACACCATGATGGTATTTTTTTTTCTAAATAATTGAAAGGAAATCAGCTTATCTGAATGTAATACAGTAATGCAACATATAACTATCATCCTAAATTTAAGTTTTCAAATTATTGGAAATCTGGTGTTAAGACTGAACTACAACTGTGAATAGAAAGAATGTAATGATGAATGCTGTATAGCAAGATGAAAGTTATGTTCTCTGCATTGACTTTAGTTCAAAGGAACAAACAATAGCACCATGTAATTAGTTCACTGGGGAATATTCATCATTAAAAGTAAGCAACCTAAGTATCAGATGAAGCCTTCAGTGGTACAGGTAAAAAAAAAAAAAAAGCTGAGGAAGCCTGAAGATTAAGGAGTAAAATATTTCTATAAGTACTTGCTCTAAGTTTACAACTTGATGGTGACTACAGATTTTTAATTTTTTTTCCTGGTAAGCAAGATGGAGGTTTATGGGGTTTTTTCTTATTCTAATTATTTAGCATATTTTACCAACAAGAATTTAATATGGAATGAACTTATACTATTCAATTTATTCTTTTCTAAGTGATAAACTTGCATTATCTCTACTGTGTTAAAAAGTTGCTTCTGTTTGTATGAAAAAGGGATATGAATTCTATGGCAGATATATCTTTTAAAATGTATACTTGTAAAAAACAGTTCTCTGGAAGAAAAATGATAGAAGGCAAAACTAGTATTTTCATTTGAATGTTACAGTCAGTTATTGATTATGCAAGGCACTAGAGATTCTGAGTAAATTTAAAATATAGATAACTTGAAATATTTAATTTAGGCTATAAAATATATATAACAATGAAATACATTATATAACAGGAAAATAAATCAGTGATAGATTACGATTACTCTGCTGGACAAGTAGATTGTCCCAGTATTGTTATATTAGGGCTGTAAGAACAGACCTATTAACAATTATTTGTGTAGGGAAGATAAATGATGAGTTATAGGTTATCATTGAAACAAATTTGAAATCTGGCTAAAGATGCTTCTTAGGCTCTTTTCTGCAGGTTCACTATTGGCAAACTCCAGAAAGGAAGCAGGTACTATTCCTACTATAACTCCTTGAACTTCCCACAATTATTCTTGTATTTAATCTGAGCCTCATATGACTTTATCCTCTCAAAAGTCTTGTTTTGGACAGGCACTGGGAAAGCAACTTACTGTCATGTTTCATAACAGAGATATAGAACTGCATGTCAGTTACATAACAAATGCTGTGCAATTTCATACAAGAGATGGGAGGACCGCTATGGATTAATTTAGAAGAATAAAATAAAAGCATTTGGGTATTTTTATTTTTCACTTTTTAAGGTGTAAAGGTAAACTGATACCGCTTCATAGGCCAGAAGGTTAATTTGGACGTTCTTCTTCTGGCAAAGAACAGAAATTTAAAAATGGCCTAATGGACTGTTGTATTCAGCACAAGCTGATGAAACCCACACTTCTATGGATTAAAGAAACCTGAAAACATCATATCATACTTAAAATGCCTTGCCACTCCCTTTTTAACAGACTTGCCAGTAAAAAGATTTAAGACTGAGAGAGAATTATCAAAATCATGTATGTTAAAAGAGCTTGTTGGGCTTAGGCCTTTTAAAACAGCTTCCTTTAAAAAAACCAGAACTTTTCCATTCTTCAGATACTTAAATATTAACCATCTCAGCTAAAAGATTCAATGGCCACATATAAACAGTCCATGCCTAAGACTGTTCTCTGGCATTCTGGCTGGTAGTCACACAATGTTTTATGCCTTTATTCTTACAGCCTTTTATTCTTCAAAACAGGATAGTCACATGCATCTACTGCCTATCGGGAATGGTTCCTGACTCACACTCCCAAGCTGTGCCCAGAAATTGTTTGAGAAAAATGCTAGCTGGCATGCTTTTAGCCTGTGTCAAGGTCAGTTTGAACATTTTAATACACATTTTTTTGACAAATTATTTCCATTTGTCTGTGAATGAATTCACCACAAAACATTTGCATTGCATTTTACAGATACACCTAATACAGTCTTCTTGGAGCAATTAGCCAAAAGGAAGGTAAGAGGAAACCGTGGCCCCCTACTGTTGTAGTTGGACACCAGCCAAACGCCAGGCACCCACGAGTCGATCGCTCACCCTCCCCTGCCACAGCTGAGCAGAGGAGAGGAAAAAAACTAACAAAGGGTTCATGAGTTAAGGACTGGGAGAAAACACTAAGGGCAAAACAGGCTTAGCTTAAAGGTACAGAATCAGAGGAGGATAATGAGAAGTAAAATAAACCCTTAAAACACCTTTTTCCCCCCAGCCCCTCCCTCCCACCGACAGCACAGGGAGACAGGGCGTGGGAGTTTGGTCAGTTTGCCATCTGAGATGATCTTCTGCTGTTCAGGGAGAGGAGTCCTTCCCCTGCTACGCTGTGGAGGCCTAGGGGCCTGCTACCAGGGCAGCTATGCCACAACCCTAGAGGGGCTGCTGCAAACAGGCAGAAACACCCCTCTAGGTTATGGTGAGAAAAGCCTCCCTCCCATGGGCCTTTGCGGCCACATGATATCTTTTAAGCTCTGTTACATTATTGGTTAGTTAGTTGATGTTACCCCTGTTCAGCCCCTGTTCACCATGTATGTACCCTTTCCAGATTGTTCTTCCCTCCTTTAACCCCCATTGGCTTAATTTTGCTGCAGTACTCCACCCCTGTTACCCTGTTGGTTCCCCCTGGTTCCTATTTACACGCCTGCACTACTTCCCTTTATCCCTATTGGCCCTTGACCCTCAGATCTGCCCCTTTTGTCTTGTATATAACCCTGTGCCCTCGGCCCGATCCTGGTTCTCATCCCTGATCCTATTTGAGGCTGTTCTTGTCCCTGATTCTATTCAAAGCTGTTCTCGTCCCTCAACCTCTATTCTGTGTCCCTGGACCCCTTTGCTATTCCTGTTTGTGTCCCTGAATAAACAGTCTTCAGATATCCAAACAAGAACCCGTCCCTTCACCGTATCATCAGTGCCATTACAGTCCTATGCTCTGGGCTTAGAGATGTGGAATCGCTCTTTAGGACCGTGTTACTGCGCACATGCTGTAACACTATGCTGTGGGGTCCCTTCCATGGGAGACAGTTCTCTGTGAACTACAACATGGGTCCACTCTCACAAGCAGCAGTTCTCCCAAAACTGCTGCAACACGAGTCCCTCCCACAGGCAAACAGTCCTCCAAAAACTGCTGCGGCATGGATCACTCTTCCACAGGGTGCAGACCTCCAAGGACAGGCTGCTCCAGCCTGGAAGCAGGGGCCCCCTCTCTCTACTGGGTCTCCCACTGGATCACAGCTCCCTCCAGGCATCCACCTGCTCTGGCATGAGCACCTCCCCCATGTGCTGTGGGTGGATCTCTGCATCCCCCATGTATCCCCATGGGCTGCAGGGGGACAGCGTGCTTCACCATGGTCATCATCACAGCCTGCAGAGGAACCTCAGCTCTGGTGCCTGGAGCACCTCCTCCCCCACCTTCTCCACTGACCTTGGTGTCACCATGTTGTTTCCCTCACATGTTCTCACCTCCTCCTCTTCTCTGACTAGAAGAAAAAAAAATGTGCCCACTTTGTTTTGATTTTCTTCCTAAATATGTTATCACAAAGGCATCACCAACCTCTCTAATTGGCCCAGCTTTGGCCAGCAGCATGTCCATCTTCAGAGCCATCAGGGATTGGCTCTGCCAGACATGATGGAAGCTTCCAGCAGCTTCTCACAGAAAGCCACCTCTGTGCCTCCCCTGCTACCAAAATCCAGGCCATGCAAAACCAACACACCTACCTAGAGATAAATCACGCTCATATTTCAAATTAATTCTTTTATGTAAGCAATTAGTCACCTTTTTTTTTTAATCCAGAAACCTGACAAAAGAAAGTTGATTGGAATTTGGCTATCAAGTTAGATATTTTTCCATGTGAAAACATTTTAGAAAGTCCTCTATAGTGGCTAAACCAGCCTTCTAACCTGCAGCAGATAGCCCTCTTTCTTTTAGACATCCTGTGGCCCTCATGAAAAGACAGTACAGTGAGAACAGAAAACACATGTGCAATAAAATGAAATAAACACAAGTAACTCCTTTAAATTATGGTTGTTAACATAAATTTGTAATGAAATGTAACTCATTGATTATCAAATAAAAATGGAAAAGGAATAAGGATAAATACAACATCAGTGGATGTTTTCTAAATGCTGAGTACTCCTCTTATAACTTCTTTAAAAAATTCTGTTTTCTACTTGGACACATATTTACAACTTGCTTCTCAGTGTGGTCATAGGGACAAACATTAGTCTATCTACTTTGTCAGCACTTCAGAAGATGTGTGGATGCTCCATTAGTGAGCCAGAAACCAGTATTAACTTGTTGTGATTTTATTTCTTACAGACTTGCAATAGCATGTATTCTGATGCACGAAGCCTTTTTTTTTTTTTTTAACTTCTGATAGGGACAATAACTGGTCCATAAAATTAAATTATTGACTCAGAGAAGCTGCCCATGGTTTTACAGTGCAATTAAATACAGATAAATGTCTCTGCCTGGGTGATGCAACTCAGTTATAGTGTAAAAAAAAAGGATTGAGTCAAGAATACACCTTTTAGGAATGCTTAGCATGAAATTTTCAAATAGTCATATGTTGGGTGTGAGATTTGTTATGGTAGGTCAGGATAGTTCACCTCCCCTGCCCAAGTATGTAAGAGTCCCGAGCACATCCTATCTCGTCATCACGGTAACCCAAGAGAGTTCACTTCCCAGCCCTCCACAATTGCATATATCCTTGTATGGGTACCAACCTGGCAGCCAACTGCGGATCTTGGAATTCAAACAACAGCACCTGCATTACATCAGAGTTTGCTAATGAGCAAAACAAGACATTGCATATATATGATACATTGATCAGTGCAAGTTTTATTATACACCCCTGTGGTGATTTCCTTTGAGCTTCACTTCCTAGCAGGGCTTCACTTTGTCAGGTCCCCATTTGATTAGCATCAGTGTCTCAGGGCTCCCACCATGGTAATGCTGCGCTTTCATTAAATTAAATTCATTCAGTTACTGAGTGTTGTGCCTCATCCCTGGGGAAACTGCACCTGCTTTTTGCTCATAACACCGTAACTTAAAAATCAAGTCAAAATGATCTAATAATGAAAATTAACCTTTTCTGTACTATGATGCATTTAAATTCTAGGTTTTGATGTTTAAACTTCTCTATTTGTCCTCCCACTGTTTTAAAATTCTACATGACTTCCCTCAGATTCCCTAAACATAATTAACCTTTGACGAAAAGAACAGCATAGAAAACCTTGGCCTAAGAGGTATATATTTTGAGAAATAATGGAATAAACCTGAGCAGTTTTCTTAAATGTTTTGAATAGGTAAGTGGAAATTGTTTACAAATCTTGACTATAATAAAAGAACACTAGTGTGCACAGCACTGTTAATTTATGTTACTATATAGATTAACTATTGAACATTTTGTAGGTTTGCCAACTTCCTTTACTGTATTCCCAGTAAATATTTCAATACAGTTCAAGTACTCATGAAAGATCATATAGTGACTCTTTTAAAGAGGCTGTAATATGTATACCTGTGCTTTTGCTAGTATGTTTTCCATGCAGAGTTCAATGTAATAAGATAGCCTGTTATCCATAATTTTGTCATTAGAGAAAACATATTACAGCTAATTATCATAGACAATGTTCTTTAAAATCACTATAAATAGTTAAACTTCCTGGAACAAGAACAGCCTTCATGAGAACATGGATGCATGTCACCACCCAAAACAAAGGTACATGTACGTGGCACATGTTCTATTGAATATTTTGAGGATAGGCATGTGTGAGAAAAAAATAAATAACATGCCATAGAAACAGATGCAGAGAAGATACTGTCTTGGTTTGAAAGACAGGTGCCTGCCAAGGAAGGCAGGAACTTCCCTTGGAATGGAAAATATGACTCCCTTCTCTCCAAATTATTATAACTTTGAAATTACAGGGCTTTCAAGCAAAGATTGGGAAAAGAAATACAGTTCTTTACTAAGATATATATATGTGTATAACAAGAGAAACAACAACAGCAGCAGCAATAGACAAACAAAAAAGTCCCAAAATGAGCCTTCTCTCAGCCATCAAGCACTTTCCCCATTGGTGTAATTATGGCCACAGCTGGCAGGGGCTCTGTCGGCTCCCAGCCAGGCAGGGCAGGTGTGATGATTCCCCCGTGGCTGCATGGGGAGCTGTGGTGCGAGCTCAGCCTCCTCTTCACGTGATAATGGCAGCTCAGCTGGTGGGAAGAGATAGAAAAGGGGCTTGCTTTGCAAACTCACAAGTAGCACCTGACTCAGTGACCCTCAGGAAGCAGAACAGACAGAAGCAGGAACTTTGGAGCAACAGGCTGGAACAGCAAAGGTGAGCACACCCGGGGTGGCAAACAAAGTGTAGCAAAAACTCCAAAGCTGTGGCAGAAACTGCGGGGGTCTGGGCGGACGTGGAGTGTCAGGAAAATTAATCCACAAACACCAGAGGTTTATGTCCGAAAAGGAGACAGAGGAGTCCTGTAACTTTATTCGAATAAAGGGAGAGGCCATTGGGCATTTTCCTTGTGGTTTCTCAAATTGTTAGAGGACGCAGCCTCCTTTTTATCCTAATTTCCCGGCCACATTTCCCTCTCTCTTCCCCCATTGGCTGAGGTACTTGAGAGGTACAGACTTCCTGAAATGCCTGAGACCCCCTTCTAATGTATACCTCCCCCTCCCTTTTTCTTTGTCCCTGTGTCTTTGTTATTTTTCTCTAAATCCAGAGATTTAGCACAGTCTTGAGTGAGTAACAGTCTGTGTCAATCAGTGGAATTCCTATGGAATTTATGGTTCTCCCCATTGCTTCTTTCACCTCTCCGTATCTGACCTTATCTACCATCAGGCCCACAGTTTGTTTGTAAAGACATCTCCTTCTCATTCCTTTCAATCCCTCCTCTTCTTATTTTCTCAATAACTGTCTTTATAAACATTAGTTATCATATACTTAATTTTCTGTTCCTGGATCTTTTTTGGTTTTGCAATTATTTGCAGTGACATCATTTTCTGTCCTTTTGTAGCCATTTTTGGATCTGTAGGCATGGCTACTACCTGCATCCCCTTGATCACATGTTGAATAAGTTGCACTAAGCAAGGGATCACACATGGTAAAAGGATTAGAGTTGCTACAGCACGAGGGAAAAAAGCATTTGTTTAACCCATAGTCCACCAGGTAACCATGAAAACATGTCCCATTCCCATCCTTTCCACATTTGGACTGGCACATGAGCTAACTTTCTTATTTCCTTTTTTGTTTCACCACTTTTCCATTGTCATCTATTTGCAAACAGCACTTTGAGTAGTTTAATTTCCCACACCCACCCCCTTCTTCAGCTAATAGATAATCTAATACCATCCAATGTTGAAATATTGCATTTCTCATCTGAGTGGATTGGTCAGCAATGTGGTCAAGAGCTGTAGCTGTCTGGTTGGTTATTATTTCAAAGACAGCTTGTAACCTAATTATTCAATTTAAATTATAAATGGGTTATCTGGCACCTGATATTAATTCATTAGGATTCCAAGTGTCTGGTCCATAGTGTTGAATGATTCTCTCAGGTGGACATTCATCTTTTTCCTACTTTTGGGTGCTCCCTCCAGCCAGGGATGCATCAATTGACTACTTTTTTTTCTAATTAGATCATTATATATCTTGAATCCTGACTGACTTCCCTGAACTTGTGGTAGCAAGAAAGAACAATGGTTTAATATACTTTACATAACATATCCCTGACCAGTTTGGAGGTAACCTGCTGTACTCGTTTGAAAGCAAAACCAGTGAGAGACTCCAAGTCAGAAATACAATTTAATAGGAGGGGGGAAAAAAGTAAAATAAAATAAAATAAATGCAATAGTACAAAAAAACCACTGACAGAGTCAGAATACAACCTGACACCCTGTTAATTAGGGTGGTGGTAGCAGTCCAGATGAAGTGGTCTTCTTGAAGCAGAGATCTCATAGAAAGGTCTGGTAGCTCTTGTTCTCTGGGAATCCAGTGGGTAAGGGGCCCCTGTGCTGTCCCAAATCCCAGATTATATCCAGGTGGGAATGCTTGGCTCCTCCCCCTGGGTGGAGCATCTCACACTGGAATGATGTAATTTTATGAGTCATGCAGTGGGTCCTTGATTGCCCATTAAACAGAGATAGCTCCTGGAGGAAGTTACCTATGAGTCATGCGGCACAGCATTGATGGGCCCATTAACAGAAGATAGTCCAGAGGGAGGGGGCAAGGGAAACACTGCCCCACCTGGTTTCAACAGCTCATGAAGATGGTGGTAGAGTACATACTTTGGGCACATCTTACATTGTAACCTAGGACACCTGCGATAGGCCTGTTGGCCACCCATGGCATGTTATCAGATCCTCCTGGCCTTCTGCAGATCCAACAATTTGCTAAGGTTAAAGGTTTTTGCTACTGTAGTGGTTTTGGTGCTCCAATCTGAGTCATGGCACCAATTCATATGGTAGGTTGAGCACTGGCCAAACGCCAGTGCACTTACTAGAAATATTTATTCATTTTCTGCTGTGAGATAAGGATTAGGAGAAGGGCAAAAGCAGGCTCAAAATTTTAAAAGGTATAAAGAAAGCTTTATTAACAGAACTAAAAGAAAAATAATAAAAAATCAGACTAAACTTTCAGAACACTTTTCCTCCCCCCAACTCTTCTTTCCCACTGACAATGCAGAAAGAAAACTTGGGACTTTCAGTCAGTTTACCACCTCTAAAATAGTCTTTTTTCAGTTCACTTAGGGAGAGGAGTCACTCTTGCCATGCCATGGAGACTTCTCCACAAGGAACAGTTCTCTTGTGGCTTCAGTGTCACAGCAAAGCAGCCACCCAGGAGATGGAAATCTATTTGCAGTGTTAAAGTCCCTCCCCTCAACTTAAAGCTTTCCCCACAACTGTTTTCGAGGGCACAATCTTTAGCTAATGGGGTACACTTTTAAGGATGAGCTGTTCAGAAGCAGAGGTTCTCTTCATACATCTCTGAAATTATCTTCATCTCTGGGAACAGAAATCTTCCACTTCTTCCCTGGGGGCAAAGGATCTTCACCATTTTTTTTCTCTCTCTGTTCAAACTTTTCATTGGATCACAGTTACTTCAACATCTGCTTGTTTCAGCACAAGTGCCTTTGCTCATATTTACCATCTGAATACTCCATCCCTCCATGCTTTTCATGAATTGCAGGGAGATTTTAGTGTATTGAAGTCCATTACTATTGGAGTCCAGGGCACGTGGAAAACCCCTCAAACTGCCCTGGGGGGTCCAAGACCCTGGCAGAGACCCCAGGAAAGCATTGCCTTTGACCTTAGTCCATGGGAAAAACTTCCAACACTTATAGATGAGTTAAAAACAACAAAGATGTGAAATAAATGATGGTTAATTTATCACAGCGTGTAAATGTAGAATTTTGAGATTTAGAATGGGGGTTCAAGAGGGGAAGATGGAGGAATCTGGGCGTGTCCCTGTCCTTCTGCTCCTTCTTCTTGTCCTCCATCTTCTGCTGTGATGGTGGCACTTTTGGATTGGATTAGAGTAGAAATGTACTGTCTAACATAGATGATAAGTATTGGTATTTAACTGTAAACATGGAACACGTAATACTTAGTATAAAGAGTTAAGACCGCCCTAGTTGTGGTCAGTCGGCCACGACCAGGACTGCAGCAAGAACCCTAGCAGGGTAGAGACTGAATGTACTAGATAAGAAATAATAAACAACCTTGAGAAACTGAGCCGACACATCTCGACCTTTTCTTCTGGCACGGGGCTTGGTGAAGGACTTTTTACTAATACCTCGGGTCATCCCAACAAGAAACCTGAGACATTACCATGGCCTTTTAAGAAAATTTCAGTTGAAGATTAAGGCATCTCCTCATTCTCCTCCCATTTGGGATTTGGCTCTTCTTTATTGACTTTGGTGTCTCTATGTTGTTCTTTTCACATGCCTTCACCTTTCCTTTTCCCTGATTCGGGAGAAGTTGTGCCCGCAGGTTTATTTGTTTTTAAATGGAATTCTACAGCACTGAAAGAGTTAATCTTACCCGGGCCTTGCATTAGGTAATGGCCTTTCCGCTGTTGGTCACATGATCTCTGCCGGGCAGTGGCCACGGTTGCTCGCTGTGTTCATTTCGGCTGCATAATTTCCTGCAGCACCCGGATGGTTCTTTTAGCAGCATGATTCCAGCGGCCACGCTGAGGGGGCTGCACGGGAACCCAGCGGCAGCAGGAAAAGGCCAGGCAAAATCTCAGCAGCCTGCGCCGCGGCCTGGCCCGGGCCGGCCCGTAGCGGCTCCCAGGGCCCAACAGACCCCGACTCGTTCCAGGCCGGTGGCAGGGCAGGGCTTAGTGGTCGCAGGATGTTAGCAGCTGTGGCCTCCCCTCTCCTGCCTGGCCACCGTGCCAGGACTGGGGGGAGATAGGAGCTTCTCTCTTCAAAAGCTGGAAGCAAGAAAGAGCTTTTCTCGCTTCTCTTTTTGTACATATATAGATTCGTAGAGAGATTCTAGCTGGTTCTGTCAGCCACAGAAGAAACTGTAATATTTCCATAGGGAAGGTTGAACCATGGTATTCTGTTAAGATTAAAGAAATAGACTAAGGGCTTAGAATCTAGGAGTTAGGAATGCAGAATTAGAAGTTGGTGGTTTACATATGATAACATTCAGAGCCAGCCAAAGTGGGGCCAATGCACATATGGAAACATTTAAGTGAAATCGATATACATTGGATATTACTCAGAGCCAGCCAAGAGAGACCCATACATCATAAATTTTGACACTGAAACTAAGAAAGACCAGAATGAAGAGATCAGCAGGTCAAGTAGTCATAGCAACGGGACGGAGGTGAAAAGTTTAGTAAGCGAGGATGACATTCCTTACTTCCTCCTGTCACCCTCCAACTCATTTTAATGACCACCGACTCAAAAGAGAGGAGAACTACGCAGCCGCAATGAGTATGCAACTAATTTTAATACCAAGTGGGGAATGGGCAGAGATAGGTGATGAATATGTATAGACGTTTTGGAATATGCATGACTTTTGTGAATAAATATAGGGCTAAAGCTGTGGAGGGTTGCTCACGCCTTTGGGAGCGATCTCACATGAGCCCAGCAGTGAAATAAACATCCTCTTTTAACTAAATCAGTTAAAAGGTATTTTGTCCTTGCCATCCATGCTTCATTTTGGCGACCACAAAGGGACTCTGTCTGCCTGCAGGAACAGATGGGAGTGTGACAGCTCCAGGTGCGCCAACCCTCTTGGACAGAGACCTCCACTCCTGCCTGCTTCAGTGCAGGAGACAGACAAAGACTGCTGGCAATGGACAAAAGGGTATGTTTATAATTTTAAAGTTACCCCAGGGTTAGAAGGCTAATTGATAAGACATAGAAGACGTTCTATGTACAATGTGGGCCAGATGGTATTGCTTGCAAGCAGAGAGGACTGTTTAAGTTGCCGGTGAAGGGAGTTTGTCATGCTGTAGGGGGTCCACTAGCCATTCTGGGGGTGAATTGGACATGTCCTTGTGTTTAGATTGCTGGTGGAGGGATTTTGTCGTGCCGTAGAGGGCCCGCTAGCAATTCTGGGGGTGAATTGGGCAAATCCTTGTTTATTGCTGCTATTTTGATGAGCTGCCTTTTCCTGCGTCTTGAATGTGTGTGTGTGTGTGAAGTGAGCTTTGATCTTTCTACAACAGTTTTGCTGGTTATCGTGTATTTTTGAGGCAACATTAGTGGTGCCTTAGATTTTAGCTTTCATATTTTCAGATTCTATGCTGCCTAGGGATGTAGTTCTGAGCCTCATATTAAGTGCCAGTAAGCTCTCTTCACAGAGCAGGTAGACAAAACAAATCCTTTTCCTGCTGAGGACCAAAACCAACTTTCAGCCCAAAAGCATAAACAACGGTTGACTGAAGGGAGGAAAAAAAAGGATGGGACCTCACAACCTGAAGCTGGAATTGGACAATTAAACTCCAATATGCAAATAGACCAAAACTTATAAAAATGTAAAATCTTGTGACCGGTCAGCCATTTTGTTACCTTTCTTAGCCCACCCTGGGTGCAGCCTTGGTCAGGCTCCTGGAATGCCCAGGGTAGATCCTAGAGGCCTTTTAATAAATACCCACTTTATTCTCTAGCTCTGTCCAGCCTCTGTTTCAGGTCAGCCTTCCTAAGGCATCACTCGCATCTTGTGTTAAAAGTTATAATTGCAACAGGTTAATAGCTCTCTAGTTCATTTATGATGCAACACTGCCATCTTGTGTCAAAATTTATAATTGCAGCAAATTGGGAATTTTTGTATTAAAACTAGCAGTTTGTCCTTAGTGAATTGTTGAAGGTGGCCAGTGAAGCTCGGGTTCAAGCTGCAAGGGCCTGGCCATCCAGGGAAGCACTCTCTAGGTGGTTTGGGCTTGAACCGGATGAATTTTTGGCTTTAGGAGGGAACTGGGTTGCTGTCAAACGAGAAAATGGAACAACAGAGAGGGTGCTTTTAGGAGGAGTGTGTTCGAGTCGAACAAGTAGTCGTTTGGCTTTTGACTGGGAACGACCCCCAGTGGAGAATAATCTCAGAAACCCATGGCGGTGGGGACGAAGAGGGGTAACTCCTTGCTTCGTGTGTGTGGGCTGACAATCTTTCATTGGGAACCAGGGTGGCATTCAGATTGGGTCTTTCTCTGCTGTAGAGGGTGCAAAAGGAGATGGTATTGTATATCCTATAGAAGACCTAGGTGCCCCAGGTGTATCCCAGAGCTCCCGAGATACTATAATTGGGAAGTAGCACACGATCAGTGTGAGATAGTGAGTCTAGTCTGTGGAAAAGATTTGGAGCCTGAGGATCTGGATATCTTTGAAAAAGACTGGGAACAGTGCCAGCTGGGTAAAACGAATTAGAGGATTCCCCCTTGTGGTTTAGCTTTTGATATTTGAGAAGCGGCTAGTTGCTTGAGCTAGTGGAGAAGGGGGGTTTTAAATAACTTAGAGGAAAAGGTAGAGATAATCAGAACTGAGTGTGCCTAGCATATTTTTGTACCACGAGATTGCCAGGTCAAGGCAAAGAGCTGATATAAGAGAAGTGTTGGGAAACAAAAAGACAATGGGTACCGGCCAGAGCAAGGAAATTTCTAAAGCCAGTCCTTTAGGCTATATTTTGGCACACTGGAGAGAACTAGTGGGATATGGGGGGATTGAGAATAAAAGAAATCTTGTGAAATTTTGTACACAGTGGTGGCCACTTTATAAATTGGGAGAAGGCTGTCAGTGGCCACCCGCTGGCTCTTTGGATTATGATACCTTATTGCAGTTGATGTTATTTTTAAGAAGGGAAGAAAAATGGGAGGTGACCTATGCTGATATGTTCTTCTCTCTCCGAAACCATCCAGAATGGCAGAGAAGTTGTGGGATTAGACCTCCCTCTGACCCCTTCGTACTAGCTTTGGAAAAAGACAACAAAGCTAATAGAGGGAAACCCAAGCGATGTTGTGATGCCTGCTCTATAAACCAAAGGTGCACACAGCCTGATAAAGTTTATCATGAAGAAAAGCAAGAACAGGAGTTAACATATCTGTTCAGACCACCTCCTAAAAGGCAGGATAGATTAGGGGAAAAAACGGGTTTAAGAGAATCGTCACACTCAACCCCCACCTCAGTTCCCTTAGGAAAGAAAAAGACTGAGCAGCCTATTCCCTCACCTGCCAAATCACCATACCCATGTAGTAGTAATGACGAGTCATCTTCCCCCCCAGCCCACCTACCCAAAGTAGTCCCATAGCAACCCAAACTAGAAGCCGAACAAAAGAGATAACGCAAGCACCCTTACAAGAGGCAGTGGGATCGAAGGGAACAATGATGTTAGTTAAAGTACCCTTTTCTACAATCGATTTAGAGGCATGGGAGAAAGTTGCTAAGAACTATCAGGGTGATCCGATAGGTACTGCTAAGAAATTCAGGTTTATTATTAAACAACACAATTCAGACTGGGCAGATATCCAGTTAATACTGGAAGCTTTCACTGAAACAAAAGCAATTAATTTTGAAAACAGCAAGGGCTTTAGCAGAAGATGCTTTTAGAGGAACAAATCAGGATATTAAAGAATTTTTTCCTCTCCAGGATCCGAATTGGGACCCAAACAGTCGACTTCATAAAGACATATTAGAGAATTATCAAGGATTTATAATAAAAGGAATGGAGAGGGAAATACCTAAAACCATAAATTGGTCAGCCCTTTACGCAGTTAAGCAAGGTCTTTCGGAAAGCCCTTTGGAATTTTTAGATAAATTACAAGATGCAATATGACATCATATGTCCCTAGATCCTGCATCTGAAGAAGGGATACAACAGTTGGTGAATTTATTTTTAGGGCAATCCACAGGGGACATTAGGTGGAAACTCCAGAAGATTAAGGGGCCAATGGGACGGAACTTAGACACTTTACTAGATGAAGCATGGGGAGTTTTTAGCAATCGAGAAGAAAAATATAAACAAGGGATGAGAAAGTTAGTGGCAGTAGCGAGAGAAGAAGGAAAAGGGAGATGTGGGCAAGGACCACCTAAACAAGGTCTACCTCGGCTGGGGAAAAACCAATGTGCACTTTGCTGGAAATTCGGTCTTACCCTGGAGGACCCTCTGGTTATAATTGAGCTAGGGAATAAAGGAAAAAAAATAGAATTTTTAGTAGATACAGGAGCAACATATTCAGTGTTGAATAAGGCTTTAATGCCTATAATAGATGAATATGTTATGGTAAGAGGAGCAACTGGCCAAACTGAGAAAGTGTACTTTTGCAAACCATTAAAATAAAAATTTGGGAAGCAGTGGGGAATTCATAAATTTTTATACATGTCCAAAGCCCCAAAAGCACTTTTGGGTAGAGATTTATTGGAACAGCTAGAAGCAGAAATCATATTTAAGAATGGAGACATTCTTTTGGAAGTTAAAAATCAACAGTATGTGGAAATATTAAGCCTAATATTAACAATAAATGAGGATAAAACTAAAGATGAAGAAAAGATTTGCAAGAAAATAATGGATCAGGTATTTCCTGGAGTATGGGCCTCTAGCACACCTGGAAGGGCAAAGAATGCATCCCCTGTGCAGGTTAAGCTTAAGGAAGGAAAGCAACCAGCTAGGGTCAAACAGTATCCCCTGAAAAAGGAAGATAGGGAAGGAATCAGCCCGATAATTGAAAATTTTTTGCAGATAGGGTTATTAAAAGGATGTTAATCTGACTTTAACACTCTCATTTTACCTGTTAAAAAGCCCGATGGATCATATAGATTAGTACAGGATTTACGAGCTGTTAACAAAATAACAGAGGACGTATACCCAGTGGTTGCAAACCCATATATGTTATTAACATGCTTGACCCCTGAACTAACCTGGTTCACTGTTTTAGATTTGAAGGATGCTTTCTTTTGCCTCCCTCTCCATGGAAACAGCCAGAAAATCTTTGCATTTGAATGGGAAAACCCAAAGACAGGCTGTAAGGCCCAGCTCATGTGGACGGTTTTGCCCCAGGGCTTCAAAAATAGTCCCACCATATTTGGAGAACAACTTGCAAGGGACCTGGAATCCTGGGAAGCTCCATCAGAAGAAGGGCAACTATTGCAGTATGTAGATGACCTCCTGATAGCTACTCAAACCCAAGAGGCATGTATAGACTGGACAGTAAGCCTCTTGAACTTTTTGGGATTGCAAGGGTATGGAGTATCTCAGAAGAAAGCTCAAATTTTAAAACAGTTATCTGTATGGGTTATGAGATCAGTGCTGGACAAAGGACTCTAGGGCAAGGCCGTAAAGACGCAATATGCCAGACCCCAAAATCCTAATTAGTAAAAGAACTGAGAACCTTTTTGGGGATGACAGAGTGGTGCGGATTGTGGATTTACAATTATGGACTGTTAGTTAAACCCCTGTATGCCCTGATCACAGAAGGAAACAGATATCTTCAATGGACAGAAGAAGCTACCCGAGCCTTCAAACAATTAAAGAAAGCCCTTATGTCAGCCCCAGCCCTAGGACTTCCAAATGTGAGTAAACCATTCTTTCTGTTTTCTCATGAGAAGCAGGGGATCGCCCTAGGAATACTAGCACAGGACTTAGGCCTGTACCAGAGGGTAGTTGCTTACTTCTACAAACAATTAGATGCAGCAGCTAAAGGATGGCCAGGGTGTCTCAGAGCCATTGCTGCAGTGGTGCTGAACATCCAGGAAGCACGCAAATTCACCCTAAGCTAGAAGATGACTGTGCTAGTGTCCCACACAGTGTCTGCAGTGCTGGAGGTAAAAGGGGGACATTGGCTCTCCCCACAGAGATTCCTGAAGTACCAAGCTATAGTGGTAGAACAAGATGATGTTGAGATTAAGGTCACTAACCTTGTGAACCCAGCTTCTTTTCTCAGTGGGAAGACAGGAGAATCAGTGTTCCATGACTGCCTGGAGAGTATCGAGGCCACCTGCTCTAGTTGCCCGGATCTGAAGGACACTCCTCTTGAGGATGCTGAGACCTGGTTCACTGATAGAAGCAGCTGTCACGCTGAGACACAAAATGAGCACTCACCACACGCTCAGTCGCCTAAGGCAAAAAAAAGGACTTTATTTACAGTTTTCCAGAATTTATAGATTCTCTAAAGTGAGAGTGGATTGGAGGATGACATCCCTCCTTTGAATCACACTGGCCAGGTGAACAGTCTGTCAATTTTCTCCTCCAAGAAGGAATGTGCAAACACATAGTGTTTTGGTAAAAAGTGTGGAAACTCTTTACTCCAAGAATGTAAACATCAGAAGGCTTTGAAAACCAGGGCGACAAGCAGCTATGTCATCAGTGGAAAAAGGCATGCTGGGTACACGGTTACCACCAGCAGAGAGGTGATAGAGTCCGGACCATTACCAACAAACACCTCCGCACAGAAGGCTGAAATAATTGCCTTAACTCGTGCCTTAGAATTGGTAAAGGAAAAAGAAATTAACATCTATACAGATTCAAGATATGCATTTGGCGTTGTGCATGCACATGGAGCTATTTGGAAAGAAAGAGGATTGTTAAATTCACAAGGAAAGAGCATTAAACATGCACTGGAAATAATAAGATTGTTAGATGCTGTTCAACTACCTGTGAAGGTAGCTATTATGCATATTAGGGCACACCAGAAGGTGAGCTCTGAATTGGAAGAAGGAAATGAGCTGGTGGACAGAGAGGCAAAAGAAGCAGCCAAAGGTGAGATATCTATTGAAGCAGCTTCAATTCTAGATGGACAGATTTCCATAGAAGGTAAGCCAAATTATAACAAAAAGGATAAGAGGCTCATTAAAACAGAAAACGGAAGTTATAACGAAGAAGTATGGGCCATTACCCAAGAAGGGAAAGGAAAGCTCATGATTCCCTCCTATATGTTATGGTCATTAGTAAAAGAGGAACATTAGAAAACCCATTGGGGAATAGATCCCCCATATAATTATTTAAGAGACAGAATTGTTGCCAGAAATTTAAAAGGCAGTTATCCAAGTGACCCAACAATGTAGTCTTTGCCTCGAAACCAATCCCAAAAATATCCCCAAACCAAAACTTGGGCAAATTGGAAGAGGCTATGGGCCTGGGCAGCAGTGCCAAATTGATTTTTCGGAACTTCCAAGGAAAGGGGGGTACCGATATTTATTAGTGGTAACAGATACCTTCTCAGGGTGGCCAGAAGCCTTTCCTATGAGAACAGCCAAAGTGTAGGAGGTCACCAAAGTACTGTTACAAGAAATAGTACCACACTTTGGAGTTCCAGCCACAATCTCCTCAGACAGAGGGACACATTTTATTTCAAAAGTTGTAAAGCAAATTAGCCACCTGTTGGGTATAGATTGGGAACTTCACACCCCCTATCACCTTCAGTCAAGCGGCCAAGTGGAGAAAATGAATCATTTGATTAAACAGCAAATTTTGAGATTAGGACAAGAAGCCAAATTACCTTGGCCCCAGGCTCTTCCATTAGCATTGTTGTGGATTCAGACTAAACCAAGGACAAAAGAGAAATTGAGTATTTTTGAGATTCTCTATGGAAGACCATATGGGGTACAACAGGGAACACCAACCCAAGTGGGGGAAGAAACCCTACGCAGGTACATGGTGGCCCTGAATATGCAACTCAGAGAAATTGAAAAGCATGTGGCTGAGGCTCAAAGCAGAGAATTAGATGGCCCAGTAGATGACATACAACCTGGAGATTATGTGTATGTTAAGTCTTTTACAGAAAAGACCTTGGTGCCTCAGTGGGAAGGACCATTCCAGGTGCTTCTCACCACTAATACTGCAATCAAGATTAAGGAACAGAACACTTAGATTCATCATATGCGAGTGAAGAAGGCTCCAGAAGCTCCTTGGAAAGCAACATTGGGTGATAATGAACTGAAATTGAAACTTACTCGAGAAAGATGAATAGATTTTGGGTAGAAACGTTAGCCTGGAAAATTGTATCTCTCGTGATTATAGACATGGCTGTAACCAAAGTTAATGCAACACCACGTGTATATACTGTGATTGGGAGATATTTTTGCCAAGGAAAGGCTTATGACGCCTACTCCCGTAAAATGCTGTCTCAGATAATGAAGGTTAGAAATGCAACTGTCTGGGAAGGGAAAAATGTTTGGGGCTGTGAATATGTGTTCGTTCAGATTGGATTCCATAAATACCACCAGAAATCTATGGAGCTAATTTGAATTGACCCCGGATGTTGTGACACCTGCTTATCCACCTGTCCTGAATTTAGACTTAAAATAGAGGGGTGTGCAGTTAAGGGTTATAGCCTGGATTATAATATTACTCAGGATTGTGTTGATCCCCAGAAAGATGAGGTTGGAATAAATCCACCAACGCAAAGATTGGAAGAAACCACAGTCACTCAAACTTAAACTACCCCAAGGAGAGCGATTTGGTCTGTAGTCACCAAAATTGGACCTTATGCTATTAAGAGGATAGGGACTCAAAGACTATTACTGAATCCAGAATGGTCCCTGAAGCGAGTAGAGATGGAAATGCAAGTAAATGCTTCTACCATTCAATCAGAGTGTACCCTGTTCCCTAAAACCTCCTTTATGGATTGGACTACTTGGTTACAGAAGCATACATCTGATATGTTCAGGCAGAAAGGAGATGTTATGGGGATACTAGGAACAAGATTGGGAGTTTTGAACACAATGTAATCAGAAGTGTTAATAGACAAATTGACTGCAACCGGTAGTGAGGTAAATTACAACAACCCTTACAATCTTCTTTACTAGCATTAGGTACTAGTCAATGGAAATTGTCCAAAATATTACCAGAATGGGAAGGTATACAAGAACGAGATCATGGACAAATAGTAAACTCCATGGATGCAGCTAGTGAAAACATGTCCTTAGCCCTTGGATGCATACAAGCACAACTATGGATGCAATCAGTAGCTGCCTCAATTATCAGGGAAGGTGGTGAAGGCACATTCCCTGCTGAGGTTCACAAAATTGTTTGGGATAGTGCTTCTGATTTAGAAAGAGAACTTCAGTCATGGTGGGTCCTAGTCAATTTTACCTATGATCCTGTAACAAGTATGGTAACTGCCTTTGTTTTAACTATACATAATGCATCAGTGAGCCTGATACACCCAATAATTGCCTTAGGATTAAACCATGAAGGAACTGTCCTATACCCTTCTGAACACAGGATATGGGCACGAAAAGTTGAAGGGAAATGGAAGACTATTAATATAGAGTCTTGTGCCATGAGGAAACAACTAGGGTTCATATGTGAAGGGAACATAAAAAATGATCAAGATACTTGCCTGGATACAGAGTAGAGCATTTGTCACTTCAGAGTTCACTCAGTCAATCAGACAACCTTACTCATGTACATAGGCCAAGGTTGTGTGTGTCTCAGGACATTATGCCCCACGATCGTAGTAGATGAGTTAATCATAAATGAAACCAAATCCAATTTGTGCATTTGCAACTTTGTCAGAATTGAAGGCTGTGACTTTTCCTATCAGGCACCCGTGGTGTCGCATCAATATACAAAAGCAAATCTGACTGTTATACAAGAAATATTGCCTGTGCCTATAGGAATGAACTTAACTTTAGTCAAGCAGCTATTGAGACATGAGGATTTAAAGGAAATTCTCAGAGAAATTAGGAACATGGGAAAAAAGACCCTGATTACAATACACCATGACAGAAACCATGCAAAGAGTCTTTTAAAGATTGGAAATGGACACATCTCATAGCTGGTGGGATGCACTTTTTGGATGGTCACCAAAAGTGACTGAAATTCTCAATACATTAGTTCATCCAATCATTGTTTTATTTTCGTTAGCATAAGTTTGATTTTGTCTATTGTAATGTTTGTGTGGAACTGGAGAATATTACAATGAGTCGCAATTCTAACTTCATTATCGAAAGCATATGGTACGGCCTTAAGAGGTACTTTGACATGGTACAAGGACGAAGAACCTGTGTATTAGTAAAAGAATTTACTAACCCTATAGAAAAGGGGGGAATGAACCATGGTATTCTGTTAAGATTAAAGAAATAGACTAAGGGCTTAGAATCTAGGAGTTAGGAATGCAGAATTAGAAGTTGGTGGTTTACATATGATAACATTCAGAGCCAGCCAAAGTGGGGCCAATGCACATATGGAAACATTTAAGTGAAATCGATATACATTGGATATTACTCAGAGCCAGCCAAGAGAGACCCATACATCATAAATTTTGACACTGAAACTAAGAAAGACCAGAATGAAGAGATCAGCAGGTCAAGTAGTCATAGCAACGGGACGGAGGTGAAAAGTTTAGTAAGCGAGGATGACATTCCTTACTTCCTCCTGTCACCCTCCAACTCATTTTAATGACCACCGACTCAAAAGAGAGGAGAACTACGCAGCCGCAATGAGTATGCAACTAATTTTAATACCAAGTGGGGAATGGGCAGAGATAGGTGATGAATATGTATAGACGTTTTGGAATATGCATGACTTTTGTGAATAAATATAGGGCTAAAGCTGTGGAGGGTTGCTCACGCCTTTGGGAGCGATCTCACATGAGCCCAGCAGTGAAATAAACATCCTCTTTTAACTAAATCAGTTAAAAGGTATTTTGTCCTTGCCATCCATGCTTCAAGGTCACTTCCTTTTCCTTACCAAAAAGACTCAGTTAAGGCAAACCCAAGACAGCTACTTCTTCTCTTAAGACTAGAAAACAATTCTCCCACCTATGGCCCAAACCTAACTGACAATATAAAGGTAAGATCATTAAAAAAAACATTCTAATGGTGTAATCTAATTTCCTAATCTAATTCTCATGTTGTCTTTCGCACCACCTGTGGCAAGTGAAGGTACAGAAACAACTTAACATAGAGAAAACAATGACATCGAGGATTAGCCCCTCAGTGACTGGAGATCTGAAAGGAGGGATGCCCATACAGACTATTTCAGCAGACAGTCTGTGGGTAGGCACACGAGGCTTCCCCAATGTTGACGCACTGGGTACTCTTATGGAGTGTCAGTCACAGCCTCCTCTCCTTCTCTTCCAGCTGAGATATCCAAATCTCCAGGGCTTTAGAGACCTTGACCAGGGTGTGATGGGTCCACCCACATTCAGCTCTCTTGACGGCTGTTTCTGTGGTCAGTAACACTTGGAAAGGTGTTGTGTTCTCCCCCCTGCTCTTTTCAGTCCTGACTAGCAGCTGCAGGGGGGCTGGGGGCAGAATATCTCCTGGGTCCCGGGAGGTAGGGCAGGTACAAAAGCCTTACCGGAGCTTCTTGGGGAGCTGTCTCTTGGTTGTGCCAGCTAATGGCATCATGCAGGCAGGCAAGACACGACACGGCTTCTGAGGGTGCTGATCAGATGAGGTTTATTCGGGGTCCCACACCGGGGGGGTGGAGCATGGCTTCCAAAGGAGAGGCAAGAGGCAAGAAGGTCAAGGCCAGAGCCAGGCTCAGGCCAAGGCCCAGGCCCAGAGCGAGGCCCGAGCCAGAGGCAGAGAGGGCGTCAGAGCCAGAGAGGCAGAGAGAGAGCAAACCTCGTGGTTCAGCCTAAGAGAGAGTTCCCACCAGGGGGCGGATCTAAGGCTTGGACCAATGGGATACTGATAGGGGAGGAGAACACATCTTATGAACTAATGGGAACAGAAGGTAGGAGCGGTTGGGTAAAACAGTCGAGGATAAGGTGATGGACAGGGGTTGCAATGAATACATTTTGGGGAGAGATTACAACTTATACATTTTGGGGGTAAACAGAACAATCATTTAAGAAAAATTAATCACCACAGAAAGGCTCACGCCACTTCGCCACCAGTGGTGCTTTTTTTTTTTCCACTCCTTAACTAGGACCCAATCTCCTGGTTGGATGTTAAGAACAGTAAAGTCAAAAGGCAGAATCTGTGCCAGCTGAGCTTCCTGTCAAAGAGATTTCACAAGAGACAGTATCTTGGCCACGTATTGTTTTAAATATACATCACTTATTTCCACCCCTCCACTAGACTGAGAATTATAAGGGTAAGGAATTCCAAACATCAATTTAAAGGGAGATAATTAAATATCCCCTCTTGGTCTGGCTCTTATTCTTGCCAAAACTAATGGCAAGAGCTGTACCCATGGCATCTTAGTTTCTATCACCAGCTTCAAAAGCTGTGGGGTTTTTTATTTCTCCATTCATTCTTTCAACCCGGCCCAAGCTCTGGGGTTGCTAGGGGTATGGAGGTTCCATTGTATTCCTAAAGCAGTCATAACCCCTTGAATAATTTTTCTTGTAAAATGGGTCCCCCTATCTGAGTCTATTGCTTCCACAATCCCATATCTTGGAATTATTTGTTCCAAAAATACTTTAATAACTGATCCTGTAGTTGCTGAAACAGTTGGAAATGCTTCTGGCCACCCTGTTAGCTGACATACTATTACCAGAAGATATTTAAACTTTACCACTCAGGGCATTTCAGTAAAATCCACCTGACATCTTTGGAAGGGACACACAGCCCAAGGTCTCCCTCCCCTGGCAATTTTCTTTGTAACTCTGTTATTGGTTTTAGCACAAATCATACAATCCTTAATAGCTCACTTTGCCAAAGTAAAAAGACACACAGTAACATATATCTTGAGGAAGGCTTCTGCCAATCCTCAAGAGCCCTAATGATTTCCTTCATGAAGTTGTTTTAATATCTGTAAGGCCAGAGCTTTTGGTATCCACTGCTTACTATCCCTTGTAAATCTGTTATCCCCTCTTTCCTCTGCCCCACTCCTTTTAATTATCTGAACCTCCTCTGGCAGAAAAGACAGTTTCTCTGGCAATAATGGGGTTACTGAGAGCAAGAGGAGGATCTTAGAGATTTTTGGCAACCATACAGCTTTCCGAGCTTCTTCATCAGTCAGTCAGTTACCTATTGCCTCTTCTGAGCACCCTGCCTGGTGTTTCCATATGTGGATTATTGCCACCCCTTTTGGTAAATTTGTCACCTCCAATAGGCAAGAAATTAGGCTCTCATGAACTAACATTTTTCCCCTGCAGGTTAATAAACCTCTTTTTTCCCCATAATTTCCCAAATGCATGTATCACCCCATATGCACATATAGAATCAGTAAAAATATTCACTATCTTGTCGTGATATAATTCACAGACTCACACAAGTGCATACAGCTCTGCTTTCTGTGCTGACCATGTGGGCGGCAACCTCCCCCCTTCCTTTATTTCCCTTCCATTAACGATAGCATATCCTGTAAACCACTTCCTCTCTATCACCCTTGAAGACCCATCAATAAACACATTTTCTCCCTCAGGCCAGGGAGTGTCTTGTAAATCTTCCCTAGCCGGGGTCTGGAGATCTATCACTTGAATGCAGTGATGGGTTTCTTCCCGGCCCCCCTCTTCAGGGACGTTCAGACAGGAGGCTGGGTTAAACCCTTCCCCACTTTTCAATTCTAAGTCCTCCTGTTCCATTAAACAAGATCCATACTGTAATAACCAAACGCTGGTCATCCACTAAGAGGCTCTTTCGGTTAACAAAGCTTTAACCTGATGTGAAACTTTAACAATCAGATACTCTCCCATTGTTGGTTTTCAGGCCTCAGTTACCATCAAGGCTGTGGCTGCACAGTTCTGCAGACAATGAGGCCAGCCTTTGGCCACTGGGTCTAACAGCTTAGAAAAATAAGCTACAGGCTGCTGTGTCCCCCCTTGCTCTTGTACCAAAATTCCTTTAGCATGGCCCTGTTTAACATCCACATATAGCTCAAATTCCTTTTCTGAGTCTGGAAGAGCTAAGACTGGGGCATTAACCAATTTGTCTTTTAATTTTCTAAAGCTTTGCCCTCCTTCTGGTGTCCATACCACAACATTAAGACTGTCTTGGGTTAAAAAGTCATATAAAGGTCTGGCTAAAACAGAAAAAGCCTCAATCCATGCCCTGCAGTACCCCACCAACCCTAAAAACTGCTGTAAATCTTTCTTTGTCTGGGGTAATGGTACTTGTAAAATTCCTTGTACTCTTTCTGGATCAATACACTGCAACCCTCCAGTAAAAATGTGTCCCAAATATTTAACCTTTTTCTCTACAAACTGTGCCTTCTTTTCAGACACTCTAAGTCCCTTTTTAGCAAGAAAATTAAGCAGCTTCACAGTAGCCTCTTCAACCACCTGTTCCCTTGATAAAAGTAAATCATCCACATACTGCAACAACCTAACTCCTGAGGGTGGAGTAAACTCTCTTAATATTTTCTGCTAGGCTTGCCCAAACAAAACCAGTGACTGTATATCCCTGCAGGAGGACTGTACATGTCAATTGTTGTTTTACCATCTTCCCTCCTTCCTCCTGCTCCCACTCAAAGGCAAAATACTGTTTATTGTCCTCGGTAATTGGGCACCCCCAGAAAGCATCCTTCAAATCCAGTACTGAATAATAGTCATGTGAAGAAGGGATCTGATTCAGGATGGTATAGGGATCTGGAGCTGTGGGATGCCTTGGTTTGACAATTTCATTTATTGTTCTTAAATCCTGCATCATTCTGTAGGTTCCATCTGGTTTCTTAACCGGCAGGACAGGAGTGTTATAGGGAGACATACATGGCTCCAAAAGACCTGCCTTTAGAAGGGAGTCAGTGACAGGCTGTAACTTCCTTCCTTCCTTCCTTCCTTCCTTCCTTCCTTCCTTCCTTCCTTCCTTCCTTCCTTCCTTCCTTCCTTCCTTCCTTCCTTCCTTCCTTCCTTCCTTCGAAATAGGGTATTGCTTTTTAGACACCACTTGTCCTGGTTGCTTCAAAGTAATTTGGAGAAGCCCTATGTCTAATTTTCCGTATTTCCCTGGAGCTGTCCAAACTTCTGGGTTTATTTCAGCATAAGCCTTCTCAGACATTTTACACAAAGTTACCACAGTGTTAGATTCTGTTTCATTTTTCACAATACTAATTTGCATTCCCACTTTAGCCATCAAATCTCTTCCCAGTAAATTACAATCATAATTAGGAACAAACAGGAATTAACGCATTTCAAACCTATCCCCCACATCTACTAATAGCGGTTGAATAAAATGCACTTGCTCATCCTTTCCACTCACCCCTTGAATGATCAAAGATCTTTTTGACAATTTTCCCCCCTTAGTGATAAAATTCAAGGTGGCTTGAGAGGCCCCTGTATCTGCCAGGAAACACACATCCTCTCAATCCAGACCCACCTTAAAAGTTAGCAAGGGCTTCAGTGTGGTGGGTTCCTGGTATAATGGGAACTCCTGACACCCCTAACAATCCATCTCCATTATCCTCTGGACTTCCTTCTCTTGAGGATCCATCTGTCTCAGCGGACATTCCCACTTCCAGTGTCCCTCTGCCCTGCAGATAGCACACTGATTCTTTCCCAACTGCTGTTTGAGTTGGCTCTCTCCTGCTGAGGAGGGAATGCTTCTGCCACTTCCTTGTGGCCGATCCCGTCCCTTCTATCCTGGGGGACCCCTTAGGTCCTACGGTTTATCTGTCTGGGACCGTAAAAACTCTGCTATCACCTTTGCCTTTGCTTTCGCTTTTGCTTTTTCCTCATCCCTTCTCACATACACTTGCTGTATCTTTCTAACCAGTTCATCTAAGGACGACTTCTGTTCTTCCTCTAGTCCCCTCTGCTACTGCCTGTGGGTACTCATTTTCCCACAGCTTAAAATAATTCATTTTTCCAGTGAACTAAACAAAATCCTTAAAAGAAAATCCTGATCCTTCCACGTACAATCTGCATTTCCCAGACAGGTCTTCCTCCTCCTCCTTGAGCTCACTTTCTTTATCGCACACCATATACCAGAGCCAGTTTCTGTCCTGCTGCAGTGTCCAAATGGCTCTTCCCCCCGGTGCTCCCAGCAGGCAGCACCACAGGCAGCCAGGGCGTCCCACAGCCTCATGGGGCCGGGTCCCACTGCCGCCCCTGCCCAGGGGTGGTGGAGTCAGGCACTGCCTGACACTGAGCCCCGGCTGCCCCACAGCCACCACAGGCCCCCAGCCCGTGTTCCCAGTCCCGCACTTCGGCACCCGGTCCTGTCGCTCCTTGCCTCAACTGTATCTCTCTACATTCCCCTTCAACTAATCTTGTTTCAACATATCAACACTATTAATCCATCTCCTGTTGTCAAGACTCCTTCCCGACTCTCCTTATTGCCCCTGGGGCATGGATTGTCGAGACCCCTTCTTGACTTTCCCTTATTGCCCCCATTTGGGCATCCATGTCTAATTACTTCTGGGAGAATGTGTAAACCAACTCCACATTCTTCCAAGGGATTCTTCGGAGATATTTTGGGATCATAATCCCTTTTTCCAGGGCCCCTTCCTAGCTTTACCTTTGCAACCCTCCATGGCTGCTCTGTTTTACCTGTACTACCCTCCATGGGTGACCTCCCAGGTTTACTCCGCAAAGATCCCATTTTACTCCCTGGCTAGATTTTCAGTGGTCCTTCCCTGTGGAGTCTTCACGCACCCCCCTGGTCCGCCATTTGTCTGTCTCCCGGACAATCTCAGGAACCCAATCACTTGCCCAGTGCTGCTTGCCACCAACTGGGTGAGGCACGCCTTCAGCTCCACTTGCTGTCAGATGGTGGAAATATCCTGGACAAGAGCCCTCAAATTGTCAGGAAAATTAATCCACAAACACCAGAGGTTTATGTCCAAAAAGGAGACAGGGGAGTCCTGTAACTTTATTTGAATAAAGGGAGAGGCCATTGGGCATTTTCCTTGTGGTTTCTCAAATTGTTAGAGGACGCAGCCTCCTTTTTATCCTAATTTCCCGGCCACATTTCCCTCTCTCTTCCCCCATTGGCTGAGGTACTTGAGAGGTACAGACTTCCTGAAATGCCTAATACCTGAGATCCCCTTCTAATGTATACCCCCTCTCCCTTTTCCTTTTTCTCTAAATCCAGAGGTTTAGCCCAGTCTTGAGTGAGTAACAATCTGTGTCAATCAGTGGAATTCCTATGGAATTTATGGTTCTCCCCATTGCTTCTTTCACCTCTCCGTATCTGACCTTATCTACCATCAGGCCCACAGTTTGTTTGTAAAGACATCTCCTTCTCATTCCTTTCACGGGGTGTTGAGTTAAAATGTAGAAAAAAACCTGAAGCAGCGGCAGAAAACAGCGGGGCTGGGCAGGGGATCGCTCCCTTGGATAGCTCACCAGCTATGGCTGGTCCCAGGGTCGGGCTGCCGCACAGAGGGAGTGGCTCTGGGCTACCAAGCCACAGAGAAGTAGAGAAGCAAGCCAGCAAGCCCCAGTCACAGTGCCTAAGGAAAAAAAGGAAAAGAAAGAAACAGGCAAAAACTGAAACGTGGGTGGAAATAAAACTCTACAACTAGTGATAGTTGTTAGAGCGGTATGTATTTAATCGGCTGAAAATATCCCTCGAGCCCAGCTGGAAAGTGGCTTCCAGCTGTTCCTGGCTAGCCCTGGCTCGGGATACTTCCTAACTCGGTTGGTGGCAGCAGGCAGACCGGCTACCACCCCCCCCGGTGGGTCAGAGCTGCACGAGAGATGTCAGTGAGGCTTGACGAAGGTAGGAAGCGAGGAGGCTACTTTGTGGCTAGATGGTTTTTATTGTCACCTGCCTTTCGCAGGGGAGCCACGCTTCTCTCTGAGCCTCTCTCAAGAGTGTCCCTGCCCGAGGCGTGGCCACAGCTTATACGGGGTTGGGAGAAGGGGGTGGACACAAGAGGGAAAGCCAGTCAGGGAGATAGGGATGTCATACAGACAGCGAATGGGAAACGAGGGGTGGGGGTTCCCCAGCCTGCTCCAATCTGGGACCGAGTCTCTCCGAACACTGGAAGAAGAGGAGAGGCTTCCCAGAGAGTGACAGGCTGTGGAGAACAAAGACAGGGGGAAACCAAATGGGGAGAAATACAGGGGGGAACTTGGGAGGAAACCATTACAGACGAAATTAATATTAACAATAAATAAAAAGATAGAAAACACGCCGCTACAATCAACTGAGATGCGTGGGGAATATTTTCATTAAAGACACGCATATGCATCTGACGGTGTTTCTTTCTATTGTTCTTAAGTGTCTTACATATGCATAATCTGCTTCATACATATTCATTCTCTGGCTCCGCCCGTCCTCGCCTCATATGGTATGTAACTCTTTGCCTATCTGGGCATGCTCAGTTTATTGTGGTGGTCTTCTGGGGGTCTCAGGAGATGAAGGAATGGAGTTTTCTTCAGCAAACTTTTCACTTTTATCTCTCTTGCGCGGCTTCTGGCTCTCTTTGGCATTGTTTCAAGGAAATATTCAGTTTATGTTAGCTAAGGGTCTGTGTCCTCCATCTTTATCTGCATTCTTAGCTTTGTTGTCTCAAGATGCTTGCAATTTTCTCTTTACTATCACTAAGAAGTCTTAAATGCTTGTAATCATGCAAAAGGTTAACAGACACAGCGTTCAGTATCTACTAAATGCTTCTAAAATAGATTTAATATATTCTAAAGCAATATTTAAAATATATCTTAATTCTTAAAAGCTTAAAAAATTATCTAAAATTCTCACATCTATGTATCAAAAACCAAAGGGCAACAGGATATCCAGTCAGATGCCCATGCTGCGTGGCTCCTGAGTTGATCACCCCCCGACGTAAGGAAGCAGCAGCCTCTGGCCCCCAACCCTGGCAGGATCCTGGGCTGCCCCTCACCCATCGCGATACTCCCGGAGCTGGAGGAGGCAGTGACCATTCCGGACATAAAACCAAAAAGGGATATGAGATATAAACCATCCCAAAGACAGATACAGAAACCCATACACAAGCCTGAGCAATCAGTGGGAATGTAGCTCTAAGAAAAAGGGAGCGAGAAAGATTCAAGATGACTGTCAAGCAAAAAGAACTTGAGACTTTGAGTGAAATTTTCCCATAGTTTCTAAGGTAGACAATATATGCACAGTCTTTATAAACAGAGTTCATCAAAATATCTGATGCCATCATATATTGTTTTCTGACAGACTATCTGCAAGCCATCCAAGCCAAAGGAGGTAAGAATACATTGCCAATTTTAAAGACAGTTGCCTTCTAAATAGATCTGCAAACTAAAATAACTTGTCAGCATTCAAAATACTAATTTTCCTGACAGAAAAATATAAATGCATGCCCCATGTAATATATGATTTAGAATAAATTCGTGCGAAGAACTAAAATATACAGTATATTTTAAATGGAACCAAGTGACGGGAAAGAGCAATACACACGGGAGGAATTCCTGTCTCAAAAGATAGTTATTCTGGAAGATTATTCCGTCTACTGAGACCACAGAAATATGCATTGAACAATAAGATGAATATTCGTTGCCAGACCAAGATATTTGAGAAGATTACTGTCTAACAAGATTTCAGCAATCAGAATATTCTGGGGGGAAAAAACTCTTGTTAGAAGCACCATAAGAAAAGACATGTATTAATATGTGAAAAAGGACAAGATCAATAAGAGGAAACAGGAAGACCCCCCCGGAATCCCGCTAAGCCTGAAAACAGTATAAAAAAGACCCTGTGAAATCAGTACCTTGTGAACTACAGGAGTATGGAGCTGTCTGATCCCAGTTCACCCAGCACGGATCGCCCGGCTTGGCGCTGTTATGCTTGTGGCTTTTTCCAATTTTACTTGGATTTTTTAAATAAATTCCTTTAATAATTAAATTGGCTGATTCATTTATAACAATTTGGTGACCACCACCATGATCCAATTTCGGGTCTGTGGTTCTTCTTCTCCGATCAGGAGGCGCCCCACTATTAACTAGTGGCCTGATGGTGTGGGAGACCAGCAACCCTGTTGGATCCAAACTTGAATTAAAGTAAAAGCCATAAGCAAAAAGGGGAGAGAGAAAAATGAGCTCGAGGCTCCCAGAGACTAATAGAGAACCCAAGGGGTAAGTTCTCTGAACCACAGTATATTGTACTCGTAATTCTGTGTGCACAGAGATCCACACGGGAAACAGGAGAGCGTAAGTACCACTGGTTGAGTAGAGTGTGACTGAGCAAACAAATGAGACGTGACATAGTCACGAAGTGAGTGCAGACTCCCAACAAGTCACATTTCCTATATCCAGCGAGGGGTAAGGTCAGCAAAGCGAGGAAGCAATTTTTGAAGGGGCTCATTGTGTATGTAAAATCCAAATCATGGAGAGAGGGGGTTCGGACATTGGTCACAGCAAGGCAAAAGGTAAGTAGTGGGATGCCCTCGGGAAGGTCAGAGGGATGAGTAAGCCTTTTTGCCTCACACAGAGATTGATTTGGCACCGTAACTCCCAGGACCATGGTCCGGGGGAGAGAAATTTGACAAGCCCTAACAGGGAGGGGAGTCTATTATGGATCAAACTCCGTGGGACAGTCCCCCATTGGTCAGTAGGGTGGTAATAAAAAGTTAATTGAAGCATGATATGTGCCAGCTAAAATTAGAAATAAGTGAGTGAGTTTGAAACTAAGTTGAGAGCAGAAAAGTGATTAGGAGTCAGATTAACAATGCTTAGTGAAATGAGACAAAGAAAGAGCAAAAACCAAGGAGGCACCCAGGAAAACCCCTCTGGAGAAAAAGAGATTAACATTATAGTACAGGAGGCAGTGCCCTGTGGGGGAGATGTGGATGGAAAAGGGACAGGCGCTCGGAAGATACCGGTTGTTACGGGAAGGCTGCAGCACATTCCAACCCCTGAGATAAGCTTCACTTCAAGGACACAAGCCCCCCTCTAACAGACTTACCAGTACTTTTCCATTCTCCCCCTAACAAAGGAAATGTAGTAAGACCCCTCTGACGTAGGGAAGAACCAGATAGTATTTAAACTGCATGCTTTAGATAATAAACGCTTTTAACGATCCACCAAACTGGTGTCCGTGTGTTTTTAGCCCGAGCTCCACACAAGCATGTGGTAGCCGTGCCGTCTATCCTAACCCAGGCCCCCACGGTTGTGGCAGCAAAAGCAACAACATAGTGGCGCCGACAACCCGGGAAAGAACCTAGGGGGATGGGAATTCGCCTGGAAAGGAGGCGGCGGCAGTGGCGGCGGGCCCGAACCACTGCGGAGGGGGGACGCCCCGAAGAACTAGCAACTGGCATGGAGGCCCTCGCGCAGGTTGTAAATCTTATGAAAAGGCAATGGGGACTACGGTGTGATCAAAAGAATTTATATCTTGCTATTGCAAGGCTTTTGGATTTAGGCACGATTCAGCGCCCTATTGATATATTAAACTTAGAGAGGTGGGAGAGCTATACTGCCGCTTTGGCAGAGGATACAAAAGCCACCGGCAGTGGAAAAATTCTAAAAGCATGGGGAAAAGTTGAGATGGCTTTGCGAAAAGCAAGGGAGGAACAAGAGACATGGGATGCTGCGAAAACATGTTTATTTGCCGTTACGCAGCCGAAGGGGGGAGGTTGTGGAACCACGGGACCTCCGGGGGATGCCCAGTGTAACGGCGGGGACATGCAGGGAGAGGGCGCGTTACACCCTCCCCAGAGTCCATGTCCGGACCCCCCAGACCCCCAAGGGGACCCTCAGAACTTCCCGCAGGACCCCCAGGATCCAAAAACCCCCCCAGAACCCCCCGAAAATATCGCAGTTTTCCCGCCCCTACCTCCCCGCCGCTTTTGTCTGCGGGACCCGGGCGCGCCTAATGGAGGCGAATCGCCGCGTCCAGAGGCACCGCCGCGGCGCGCGCGGGGCACCAGCCGCTCTCCGGAGCCCGCGGGGGGGACCGCGACTTCTCCAACCGCCGAACCGGTGCGGCGGGAGGGAGAACAAGCGCGATCCGTTTGGGAAGAACTTGCACAGGAAGCGAGAGAGGCAGAAAGGAAAGCCAGCGCCGCGGCGGAGGGGGGAGCCCCCCCGCCACCTTACCCCGAACATGGCGGCCGCGGTCCGGAGCGGGGGCGGGGCGGCTGGCCGCGTGGCGCTGAAAACCCGGAAGTGCGAATCCCCGCGGCGCGGGAGGGAAGCCCAGACGCGCCGGTTTGCACCGCGCACGCGCGGGAGAGCGGGGGGGGGGCGCACGCGGCCGGAAACCGCTCCCAATGTCATTTTACAAAGGAAAAATCCCTCCTTGGGGGGGGACAGGGCGAGCCCAGGGGGTGGGAATGGGACTTCCCCCAAGAGGCGTGGCGGCGCCACCCCCGGGAAGAAGGGAGGGGCCGGACACGGGAGGCGGAACGGGGCCGAACCCGAGGGAAAGACCGAAGCCACCCCCGAAAGGCGGGACGGGGACGGAGCCCAACAAAAAGGCACAGCAAGCCGGAAGTGTACCAGCAGTCTGCTTCCGACTCTGAGTGGGATCACAGCTCGGCAGCCAGCCCCACTGAGAGCTCCGAGTCTGACACAGATTCAGAAGCGGAGACAACAGAATTTATGAGGTTTCTACCGAAACCGAGCAAAGCTTTTAACAATGTAGGGGAACAAACACAATATAAACTTACCGATTGGGGCAAAATAAAGATAGCATGCGCTGAGTGGAAGCCAGCTGCAGCTATTCATGCTTTCCCTGTACGAGTTACCGGGGCAAGGCAGAATTTAAGACGGACCTACACCCCTCTGAACACGAAAGAGATACAAGCAGTGGTGAAGGCAATTCAAGAAAAGGGAATTGGCTCAGCTGTCATGTCCACACTGGTGGATGGTCTTTTTAGTAATGATGATATGCTGCCTTTCGATATATCACAGGTAACTCGTATGTTTTTTGATGGAGCAGGATTGATTGTATTCCAGCAAGAGTGGTCAGACCAATGCACAGCTGCTTTAGCCCAAGCCTCAGGGCAGGGACAGCCTCTTCATGGCTCTACCCTGTCCAGGCTGCTAGGCAAGCATGACGATGTGGCCACACCCCAGGATCAGGCAGTACGCCTCTCAGCAGAGGAGGTCAGAGCCACGACAAGGGTCGCTAGGGAAGCCATCAGAGCGGCTTCTAGGATAGTGGACAAGTCTACACCATGGTCCACTATTAAGCAGGGGGAGAGTGAAGGTTTCACACAGTTCGTGGACCGCTTGCAAGCTGCAATTGACTCATCTACCCTGCCTGAGGCTGCAAGGGGACCTGTGGTGACAGACTGTCTGAAACAACAGTGTAATACTGTCACCAAGGACATCCTGCGTTCTCTGCCAGCAGGAGCCAGCTTGGCCGACATGATCAAACATGTGGTAAGGGAGGAACAGCTGATCCCTATGCAGGCAACAATTCATACTATAACCAATGCAATAGCATGCATGAAGTGTGGCCAAGCAGGTCATCTGGCAGCAAGCTGTCCTCAGCCAGCACAGCAGCCCGTGGCAGCACCCCCGACCCAACAGCGCCAGAGACCGACCTGCTGGAGCTGTGGGAAAAAGGGTCACGTTGCCAGGGAATGCAGATCCAAGCCCCGGGGAAACGGGAGGGGGAGGGGGCGCGCGGGCCACATTCAGCCTCCTCCCATTGCGAGATGGCCCATCTTTCCCAACACCCAGTGGGGTGGGGGACCTTCATACCCCATATATATACAGGAACCAGTCAGTATCACATCCCCACCAGCCATTCAGTGGCAGAACTGTGCAGCACCACCAGTGGCAACTACACACCCTCCACCGCCACAAACTGCGCCAGCGTCACAGAGTCAGCAGGGGACGTCTCAGAGTGGAATCCCTGGGTGGCCCTGGTCATGAAAGTAGGGAAAGAGCCCTTGAGGGTGTGGGGGACATGTCAGCTCTATGGCAGACGGGACCCTCACGTTTTAGGGCTTCAGTTTTTGGCAGACACAGGATCAGACTGCACGATCATTCCCCAATCACATTGGCCCAGACATTGGCAAATTAAAGAAGTCCCTCCTGTGAACGGGGTGGGGGGACAATCCAGGGCTTGGAAAAGCACCCAATTGGTGGCCATAACACTTCACACAAAAAAGGGACCAGAACAAACAGTTGCAATTTACCCCTACGTCTTGCAAGACTCTCCACCCTTGATAGGAAGGGATGTCCTAGCTATGCTCGGAGTCAGAATCACAAATTTATAATGAGGGCCAGTGCTGCACACCCTTTGCTGCCGATCAAATTGACTTGGAAATCATCAGACCCTGTTTGGGTCGAGCAGTGGCCCCTCTCAGAGCCTCGAGTAGCAGCATTATTGGAACTGGTTGAACGGGAACTGCAAAAGGGTCACATAGAACCCTCCACAAGCCCATGGAATACCCCTGTGTTTGTAATTCCCAAAAGGTCTGGAGAGGGCTATCGCCTAGTCCACGACCTGAGAGAAGTGAACAAAACAATCCGATCCATAGGTCCAGTTCAGACACTGTTACCCATGAACTCAGCCATCCCTGAAGGACAGCCATGTGCAGTATTGGACATTAAAGACTGTTTCTTTTCAATACCCTTGCATCCTGAGGACAGGGAACGATTTGCCTTTTCCGTGGTTTTCCCAAATGGCAAGCGATCCAGCCTGCGTTTCCAGTGGAAAGTTCTACCGCAAGGTATGGTTGACAGCCCAACAATTTGCCAGATCACCGTGGACAAAGCGCTGACGCCAGTCCGACACTCCTATCCCACTGCAACCATCATACAGTACATGGACGACATCCTGGTCTCAGCACCATCAGCGAGCCAAGTGGATCATCTGGTATCCATGATTACAGAGATCCTCCAGGCCAACGGCTTCGAGATTGCGAGCGCGAAGATCAAGAGAGGACCCTGCGTCACCTTCCTGGGAGTGGGAATCACAAACTCTTACGTGACACCTCCCAAGGTGAAAGTCCACCGAGACATCAAGACGCTCCATGACGTGCAACGCCTGGTGGGATCATTGCAGTGGCTTCGCAACATCGTCCTGATTCCTCCTGAGGTCATGGACTCTTTGTATGACCTCCTGAAAGGAAAGCACCCCTGGGAACCCAAGGAGCTGACACCGCAAGCAGCGAGCTCCCTCGACTTCATCGAACAGCAGATGTCCACTGGCACACTTGCCAGATGGAACCCAGCGATGCCCCTGGACTTATACGTACACTTCACACCAAAAAGGGGAGTGGGAGCACTGGCCCAAGGACCTTCTGAAAAGGCTCGACCGATTCAATGGGTGGTTCTTGGAAGACCGGCTCGTGCATTTTCCCCAGCAATAGAATGCATCTCTAACCTCATCATGAAAGGCAGGAAGCTCGCCTTGAAACACCTAGGGACTGAGCCAACAAGAATCCACCTTCCCTTCCGCAAGCAACCAACTACAGAGTCAACCACAATTTCAGAGCACCTAGCCCTTGCTCTCATCGGATTCGGAGGAGAAATCTTCTACTCCACCAGACCACCTTGGACTCAGCTGCTGACCATAGTCGACATAGACATGCCGCCGAAGGTCATGGACAGACCACAGCCAGGACCAACAGTTTTCACAGACGCTTCCTCCACGACTTCTACCGCGACAGCAGTGTGGCAGGCAGAAGAGCAATGGCATTGCGTCAAAGCATGTGACCCCACACTGTCGGTGCAGCAACTGGAAGCGACAGCAGTAGTCTTGGCGTGTGGACTCTTCCAAGACGAGCACCTGAACATCGTAACAGACTCTATATTCGTGGAAAAGCTCTGCCTAGCTATGGCAGGACCAGGTGTGTCAACATCAACAGCAGCCCTGATGCTAGAAGAAGCACTCTCCTCACAAAAGGGCACAGTATCCGTCATTCACATCAACAGCCACAACCCAGTCAAAGGTTACTTCCAGATCGGCAATGACAAGGCGGATGCTGCAGTGAAAGGCGTCTGGACGCTGCAGGAAGCTTGTCAGTTGCACGAATCCCTCCACATCGAACCCAAAGCACTGGCAAAGAGATGCGGAATCACCACAGCGGATGCCAAACATGTAGTGGCTACCTGTCCTCACTGCCAGAAGTCACCCCTGTGGACCAGTGGGGTCAATCCAAGAGGTCTCAAGCCCTCAGAAATCTGGCAGTCAGATTTCACCTTGTGTCAACTGCTGAAGCCTCGAGCATGGCTTGCAGTAACAGTGGACACATTCAGTGGAATGATCATAGCCACACAGCATCACAAAGCTAACTCTAAAGCCACAATTCAGCACTGGCTGACAGCCATGGCGTGGCTTGGTATCCCCAAGCAGATCAAAACAGACAATGGTTCCAATTTCATTTCTAAACCAGTGCAGGAATTTGCCTCCAAATGGGGGATCACATTAGTACAAGGCATTCCATATAACAGTACCGGGCAAGCTATAGTTGAGCGGGCAAACCAAACCCTGAAAACCAAGATAGAGGTGTTGGCAAAAGCAGAAGGCTTTACCAACTCCATCCCCTCAGGAGAGCAGACACGTCTATTGGCAACCGCGCTGATAGCATTGAATCAGTTCCCTAGAGGAAATGAAGCAAACAGTCCCGTTCAAAAACACTGGGCCTCCAGAGCACTAGAGGAGGGCCCACAGGTTGTAATTAAAAATGAGCTGGGTGAGTGGGAACGGGGCTGGAGATTGATGCTTGCAGGGCGAGGGTATGCAGCTGTCAGAAAGGACGGGAAAATCAGGTGGTGTCCTCTCAAATCAATTAAACCTGATCTTCACAATGAGCAGGATGAGACTAATGAGAACTGTGAGTTTCTGTTTACAGGACATGCTGGTGGGGCGACCACGTAATGCATACACGCCCCTCCCAGAGGAACGAGACACACCACCAAAACGTCAGACAGCAGCAGAGAAACCCACGCGGGTGAGACCCAAGCATCAACGACATGTCTGTTTGATTTTATTGTTGGGGCTTGTTGCCAGAGGACAAGCCAGCCCAGATTACTACCCACATCAGCCGTTCAGGTGGGTCATGAGACACCTTACCAGCGATAAGGTGCTCAGAGACATCACCACACCAAACACTCCATCCTTCGTGCTTCGCATTACCGATCTATTTCCAGGACGACCAAAGATAAACCCCTACTCTCCATACTCATCACACATGTATCTATCCTACTGGTGCCCAGCTTCAAACCCAGGGAAAGGTTATTGTAATTACCCTGGGTGGGGATACTGTGGGTACTGGGGCTGTGAAACCATAGTCACAGATGCCAGGCCATCAGGGCCTGGGTGGGACCCACCAGAGCTTGACAAGTTCCTACAGTTCACCTGGGCACCCGCAGGTTGCAAAACACCTCTTTTTGTACATGGAAACCCCCATCGAAACAGTTATAAAATCCCTAAATTTAAAAAATGTATATACTATAACATGACGGTCTTGCAGCCCAATCATCCTGGTTGGACAGTGGGTAAAGCATGGACAGTGGTCCTGCACGGGACAAAAGAGTGGGTGAATGTGCAAACCCCGAGCGGTTGGACCCAACAAGGTGATTAAAAGCACGCAGACAGAGAGAAACATGACTTACCCCAAAGCCTTACCCGCGAGTGTCACAGAAGACCCAACCAGTGATGAGAAAGCTTTCCAGATAGGCCGATCAGCCAAGTCAGACCCAGACCCAATCCTTCGTATGTTAGATGCTACCTTTCTATCCCTGAATGAATCTAACCCTAACCTAACCAATTCCTGTTGGCTTTGTTATGATGTCCAACCCCCTTTCTATGAAGGAGTTGCTGTAAACACCTCATTCACTTACTCCACAGCTGATGCACCTCATCAGTGCAGATGGGACACACCCCGCAGAGGTATCACCCTGAGTCAAGTCTCAGGTCGGGGCAGATGTTTTGGTAATGCAGCCCTAGCTAAGCGAAAAGGGAATGTTTGCACCAAAGTTGTAAAGCCCAACAGAAAAAACAATAAGTGGGTAGTCCCAGCTGCATCAGCAATGTGGGTTTGTCAGAGATCTGGAGTAAGTCCTTGTGTGTTTCTTCCCAAGTTCAATGATTCTAACGACTTCTGTGTCCAAGTTCTGATTGTTCCTAGGGTCCTGTACCACTCAGACGAAGAGGTGTACAACCTTTTCGAAGAACCCAGCCGGCTTCACAAAAGAGAAATAATAACAGGTATAACCATCGCAATGCTGCTCGGCTTGGGAGCAGCCGGAACAGCAACAGGTGTTTCGGCCCTAGCAACACAGCATCAAGGACTGTCTCAGCTGCAAATGACCATAGATGAGGACTTGCAGAGGATTGAGAAATCTATTTCCTACCTAGAGAAGTCAGTCTCTTCACTCTTGGAAGTGGTCCTGCAGAACAGGCGAGGACTAGACCTCCTGTTCATGCAGCAAGGAGGCCTGTGTGCAGCCCTGAAAGAAGAATGCTGTTTTTATGCAGATCACACCGGAGTCGTCAGAGACTCCATGGCAGAACTTCAAAACAGACTGGCTCAGAGACAGAAAGATAGAGAAGCCCAGCAAGGCTGGTTCGAATCCTGGTTTAACCAATCCCCATGGTTAACCACTTTGATTTCCACTTTAGTAGGCCCATTGGCAATGCTACTTTTAACAGCTATCTTCAGGCCATGCCTGCTGAACAAAATAGTCTCATTTGTTAGAGCTCGCCTAGAATGGACTAACATTCTGTTCATAGGCCAACATGAAATGCTGTGAATTAATCCGGGAACATTGCCAGTCACAAGCTTTTCCAAACTTGCCTGGCAAAAACTTACTCATGTTTCCAAACTCCTTCTTCCTTTTGTTAAATACTAACCTTCTACCTCATTTAGTGCCTATATATATATGTATGACTACCTCTTCTTTTGTGAAAGAGGGGGGGGGAGATGTGGGGGAGATGTGGATGGAAAAGGGACAGGCGCTCGGAAGATATCGGGTTGTTACGGGAAGGCCAAAGCACATTCCAATCCCCGAGATAAGCTCTACCTCAAGGACACAAGCCCCCCTCGCACAGACATACCAGTACTTTTCCATTCCCCCCAGGAAGTGTAGTAAGACCCCTCTGACGTAGGGAAGAACCAGATAGTATTTAAACTGCATGCTTTAGATAATAAACGCTTTTAACGATCCACCACATTGGTGTCCGTTGTGTTATTAGCCCGAGCTCCACACAAAGCATGTGGTAGCCGTGCCATCTATCCTAACCCAGGCCACCACGGTTGTGGCAGCAAAAGCAACAACAGGAGACCTACCCAGTGCCTCACGCTACTGCCCGGAATACCATCCTGGGCCTTGAAAAGGAAGTCCTGTGGAGACACGGCACCCCAGAGAGAATCGAGTCTGACAACAGGACACATTTTAAGAATGGCCTTATAAACACATGGGCCAAAGAACATGGTATTGAATGGATATATCACATCCCTTACCATGCACCAGCTGCCGGGAAAGTTGAACGGTGCAATGGACTATTAAAGACTACCCTGAAGGCACTTGGCGGAGGGACCTTCAAGAATTGGGACATAAACTTAGCCAAAGCCACCTGGATGGTCAACACCCGAGGCTCCATCAATCGAGCTGGTCCTGCCCAGTCTGAACCCTTGCACACAGTGGATGGAGATAAAGTCCCTGTGGTACACATGAAAGGGATTTTAGGAAAGACTGTTTGGATTAATCCCACCTCAGGCAAAGGCAGACCCATCCGTGGGATTGTTTTTGCTCAAGGACCTGGTTATACTTGGTGGGTAATGCAAAAAGATGGAGAGACCCGTTGTGTACCACAAGGAGACCTAATTTTAAGTGAGAACTAGAATTAGTGTGTAAGGTTTCATTCTGTGTATATATGTATGTATCTGTGAGAGTGTATGATGTAGATGGTGATAGAATAAGGGGTGGATTATGTCCTAGGTTACAATGTAAAATTGTGCCCAAGGTTTGTATTCTATCCCCATGAGCCCTTGGAGCCAAGGTGGGGCAGTGTTTTCCTTATCTTCTGTTAACGAACCTAACAATGCCTTGCCACATGACTCATAGATAACTCCCTCTGGGAGTTATCTCTGTTTAATGGGCCATCAAGGACTCACTGCATGACTCATAGAATGAGATCAGCCCATTGGGAGATGCTCCGCCCAGGGGGAGGAGCCAAGCATTCCCACCTGGATAAATCCAGGGTTTGGGACAGCACAAGCAGCTTTTTATCCACTGGACTCCCAGAGGAGACAAGAGCTACCAGACCTTTCTACAGGATCACTGCTTCGACAAGATCATCTCATCTGGACTGCCGCTACCACCCTAACAGGGTGTCAGGTTGTATTCTGACTCTGTCAGTGGTTTTTTATACTATTACTTTTATTTCACTTTCTTTTCTTTTCCTCTTATTAAATTGTGTTTCTGACTTGGAGTCTTTCACTGGTTTTGCTTCCAAACCAGCACAAAATGTCAATCAAAACAACTAAAGATATTAAATTATTTGGTATTTTAGTGGTACTAATTAAGGTTTTAATGTTATGTGAACAGAATTAAATTTATTTTCTTGAGATTTTTAGAGAAAATGGTTATCACTAGATTCATACACTTGTTCAATCAAATTTTGTAAATTTGGAATATGATTTATGTATTAAACATAAATGTTAGGATGTGGTAATTATACCAATTAATTTCTTCATGGTTATATTTAAATGTGGAATTCATGAGATCATTTCACTGGATTTTTTTATTTTTTTGCATTTCATGAAAGATTCTAGTGTTCCTTTTAATTTCTTTTAGATCAGTGTATTTTCAGAGTCTGATCTATGTATACACAGCAATTGTTGTTGGTAATTGTGGAAGTCAAAAGTAAATTCAAAGTTATTTGATTTTGTTCAATTACCTCTGAAAGGTTGGTAAATTTTGTTTTTAAGGCACTAATTGTATTGTCAGGCTTTGTTGATTTATGGAGACTTGGGTTGTCTTTTTTTCCAGTCAGAACTTAATGGTAGCTGGTATGACTAAAACAATAAGATTTTTGACAAAGAAAGCTGGGATAGCCATAAGTAAGAAACTAATGAAGAAAAATAAAGAAATTGATATATAGAATCTGTGGGTTTCCAGACTCATAGCCAGCTGGTTTCCCAGTCTGCCTGCTTCTTAATGTTTCCTACCCCACATCAAAAGCCTAGAGACAATCTTAACTAGGGGCTCAGAGCTTCCAACCTAGCTTCCAGAGATCCAGGGGCCTCTGGAGAAGCAGAATTGCTATGATACCGAACTGATTTTTGCCTTTTTGCTTCTATATATTCTTTATATTCTTCATATATGTTTGTAACTCTGTAGCCTATTATTGTATTATTGTATAACTACATAGATTTGTAGCTAGCATTTCACCCTACTCTATTAGACAGAGAGACAAAACACATTCTGAAAAGCTCCAGTCCCCTGGGAACCAAGGTTAAAACCAGCTTCTTGAGACACTTTCTCATAAACAAAGTTTAGTTAGTATTTGATGGGGAGGGTTCAGAACATGGTCCAACGAGGGGGGAATTACCTTACCACCTATGTCTCTAATTGGGGATTCTTGTCAGTTATGCTAATTTGCTAAATTTATAAAATTGTGCCTGCTTTATATTAGGATGTGCATCTTGGGTACATTTTCGGCCTGTATTCCAGCGTGTTGTGGGCCATAAGGATCCTTATAAAGGTAACCGCATTTTATCACCTAACTGTGTCTGGTTCATGATTTTAGGACCTTTTTCAGGCATCAGCCAGGCTCCTCAGCCAGCTGTTTGGTGCCTTTGGCTACTGGCCTTGGGCATTTACTTTTGGTGTACTTTAGCCAACTGGCCATAAAACCTAGTGCCTTGTAACACTTGAATCTAACATATTTTGCCTGGTGAGTTTACCACAGAACTATAAGCCTATCAGTTCAGCAGTTTGTGGGACTGGACACTTCATGGCTAAGCTTGCCCGGGCTGAAGAGTTTGATGGATTTAAATGAGTTACATGCATTAACTGACTGGAAGCAGCGTTGCTTTCAGAGGAAAAACACCTGTGTTTCATTCAATGAAAACAAGTATGGTTATATTGAATATTTCAATTACTGATGAATTTACATTTTCCCATGGATATTAGAAAACTTGTAACCAGCTTGACTGTCACTGTAATGCCTGATGATTAAAATTGTGTCTTGCATATGTATGAATTTAAAAACATCACTTTTTTTTCATAGGATAGGTGGTTCCTCTTTAGTAAGTTGTTATTTAATATTTTATTTTCTCATTGTTTAAAATGAACCTCACAGCCTATTGCCTGTACATTATTCAAACCTTGTTCTGGGGACATAATTCTTTTTCCCTATTATTTTGTACAAAGGTGTGACGGGTTAACTTTGGCCAGCAGCCAGATGTCCACTCAGATGCTCATTCACTCTCCCTTCTCAACAGGAAGGGGGAGGAAAATAGCATGAAAAAGCTTATGGGTTGAGATAAAGACAGGGAGTTCACTTCCCAATTATCATCATGGGCAAAGCATGTCTTGATATGCAAATATGTAGAAAAATTTTAGAAAATAAGAATTCTTCATCTTGAACTTAAGAAAATATTTACAATGTATTCTCTTGTCTAAAGTGGCTTAATGGAAGTTGAGGGTTGAACTAAACAATAGGACGACTACTGTAAAAGCTAGCATGATCATTGGACATCATTAAATCAAATGGTTAACAATCAAGCAATATAGAAATAGGAAAGAACAGAAGCCTTGAAGTAAATCCATTACTTCTGCAAACCTCTGGTGATTTTCATAAGAGGAGAGTCTGATTACCATCAAAGGAAACCTGGTCCAGAAGTGAGTTATAAATATTAGTTACCAAATTGAGTTTTATGGGTATTCCTTAATACCCACAATTGTAAAGCAGGAAGTATAGATGACAACAGAGCAAGCTGATGTCTTATTAAAGCAGATAGTTGAAGTCTTGCTTATTTGCAACATGAATAAAGAAAATGCATACTTGATTCCAAATAAACAGTCCCCTCTGTGTAGGTGAACTTTTGAAAGCCACAAAGTTAAGATTTCTGCAATTCTATCTGGCCAAAAATAATAGACTGATAGAGGGTCAGATGCTTTCTTGTTCATAGTTTTTATTGCTCATGTGCTAAAATAATAGATATTCTTTTACTAATATGTAGTTAATTGATCCCATGAATCCCTTTTGGAGTCTCTAAGGAAGAGAGGAATTGTATCAGCTAATAAAAAGTTTCACTTAGCTAGACAGAAATCCAGTTTTATTCCTCTGACTTTAGACCAGTTTACTTTTCAGGCTTCCTAACATGGTTTAAGACAATTTTAAGGGGCAGACATTTTAAAATGAGTTACATCTCCTCTAGTTTAACCAATCCCTTTCCATTAATAAGAAGAAATTAATACGAGTAGATATAAGTGAAAAGATAACAGTTTACTAACAAGCAACAGGCAAAAAATAACAGCAAATAATCACTAGACAAAAAAATTTGCTAAATCTTGCAAACCCCCTGGCAACAAACAGAAACTTAAAATGGCAGAGTGACCCTCCTAAGATGGTAGCCCCCACATCTGGTTACTGGCTTGAAAGACAGCCCCTGCCCCCATGATGGTGGTCTCCACAGGCAACCACACAGTTTGAGACAAAAGGGAGATGGTGGACAAACCCTTCCTAGAAGGTAAGAGCTTACAAAGCAGTTCTAGTGGCAGATGAGAATTTCTGGTGTTAACTGGGAAACTCTGGCCCTGTGGTGTTAGCCTCCAATTCATCAAGTGCTGGTGAGTTGGGGGGGGAAAAAAGGGTCTCTCAGCACCTGAAATACTAAGGCCTGAACAACAGGCCCTGAGCCAAAGTTGACCTCTAGATGAACCTTCCAACCAAATGTTATATGTATCCACTTATTAATTATTATTAGCAATATGATATATGTATCCGCTCACTGGCAAAACATATATTTATCTTTCCATATTTAGAAACTGGACAAGGCCACATCTGGCCTATTTGGGGGTGTACGATCAAAGACAACTCTCTTGGTTTCTCCTTGAGCCCTGGCCAGACTTTGGGAGAAAATCAACAGGAGAATAAAATCAGATGTTCCTGCACTAGAAGTTGTCAGCTTGTTTGTTTCACAGTATAAAAGCTGGGCTACTCTCACAGTGAAGTCGGAAGCCTCATGGCCTGCTAAGGTGGACACACCACAGGATTTCCCAGTTACTGGGAGTGATTCTCCAGTCCCTCAGTTGATGATTGCAGATCTGCATGAAGGGGTAAAGTATTAGGGTAACTGGTGATTTATCTTTCTTAATCACTATAGGCAATCTTTTGTAGTAATGATTATGTGCATTGCTTAGCTTATCCTTTTATGATTCTTTGCAGTTTTGCATTATAGTAATTTACACTATTGCCTAAGTTGGTGTCTATGTCTTTCTCTGACCCTACCCACCAGCAAAACAGCACCGATGAGTTGTAGCCAGTCTTCACACTGCTGACAGTGTTAAAAATAACCCTATAATATTGGCTTTCGCATTTGTGTATTAGTCTTTATATGTTGTTATTGATTGTAAGTATAACACAATATATAACCCCTTTTAGCTGCTTGCTAATATAACCTAATTTTTCATTTTAAGTATACACTGTATAGCCCATATAAATAATAGTGTAATGAATATATTATGCTAATATATACATTGTATAGCTCATAGAAATAATACTGTGATGAATGTATTGTACTGTAAGCCTTAGCAAAATATAAAATGTTTAAATACTTCTATGTAACCAAGAGAACTGTATAAAGCAACTGTTTCCCACATCTGCTGACTGACCTCTCCAAGTGATAAGATAACCTTGACACAAACCAGAGCACCGGAGGACAATTGGAAAATACCATGTCAAATTTAAAGAAGACATACTAAATCCATATCAGAGGACTTAAAACAAGATGGAGACAATAAAATATATTAACTTGACACACAGGATGTCATGCAGATAAGCAAGAGTATGAAGAAACCAAACAAAAGAATTCCCATAACATCAAACAGTTCACAAGAATGTTTGAATAATGCATGAAACTTATGAATATGTATGTACCTTAGTAAAGTAACAGTATATAGATAACACTTTGGCTGTTTGCCAAGAGCACTCCAGCCCTGGACATTGTCCTTTTTTATTCCCTTATTAAACTTAAATATTCTAGGAGTGAACTTTCATTTTTCACAGCAGGTACTGCAAAAGTCACTCCATAACAGTTTCTGGTTGCGAAATGCAGCTTTTCAGGTTGCTACTATTGTGAGCCCAAAAAACCTGCCTGAAACAACCTCCTACAAAGTGAAGGCTCTGCCTTGAGCAAAAGCCACAAGGCCAGAAAGAGCTCTGCTTTGGTGACCTGGCTTTAGAAAGCTCCACACCTGCCAGCCCCACTATTCTGTTTCCTGTCGCAAGGTCTTAAAGACACAGTAACAATTGTTGGGTACAGATATGGACTATAATAACATTTTGGGTTACCTGTGACACTTCCAGAACTCATGCTGAAACTAGGCAACAAAAAAATTAGGAAGTTGTAAGTGGCATTTGGGAACTGGAAAAAATGAAGTGATAGATTTCCAAATATTAAGAGAACTCAAACTGATATTTAGTTCTTAATAGTATGGATCCAAAGCTGAATTCTAAAAAAAGCCTGTACTTAAGTAAACTTCTATGTGAGTGGACACAGGCAGGCAGTTGGAACAACCATATAACCATAGCTGAAATGCAAAGAGTAAATTTATTTCATTACCTTGCTAACCAGAGGATCATGAAGCAACACCTAGGTGGAGACACACAAGAGGGAATGCCAGCACTGTTAGGCTCAGTCCATGCTAGTGGGCAGGGGCTGCTTTCTGGACCCCTTTATCAGGGGCCTGTGCACGCATAGTTTACCACCATGCTGTGATGTCCCTGTGCTTTTTGTGATCTCTGAGTTTTGATTTCTTTCCCAAGACAGGGAGCTCAGGCATGTCTGTGACAATGCCTCCAAGTCTCTGTAAAGACCTGTTATCTCTACACAGAGTTTCTACTTCTCAAAAGACAGAGGATAAGCATCAGTGGCATAACATAGGAGGTTCCCCACACTGTCATTCTCCAGGCCTTGGCATTCTCAGCTGCAAGGTCACTTGAGTGAATCTACCGTCCTCTACCATCCTCCTTACCATTTTTCCCCTTATAACACTTTTCTCCCAACACCTCTTACAGAAAATCATTCTATGGTGATACTGAAATCAGACAGAATAAACTTTCTAACACAATCTGAAATATTAGAAAGCAGGCATTCTTTATCAGCACTGGACACACAGAGGATATGGCCTTATTCTTTGTGTATCCTGAGACTTTACAACAAGGTATTTAGCCATCATGATCATACATATTCATTACAATGTGCCTCCTAATACATAAACATTACTGTCCTAGAACTAATTTGCATTCATCTACCTCCAGCTGGAAGTCCTTTTATGGTTCTGGAGGTTCATCAAAAGGGGCCTCTGGTGGTTGTATTCACTGAATGCTTTGATATTAAAGCTGACCTTTCCTTTAACTTTTTCTTTGGGCATGTGCCAATGCTTCTTGTTACATAACTTGCCAATAAACCACTGTAGTCCTTTTTATCTGTTTTGCCACTGTTTCCAGCTACATTTATAGTTCTGTGTGAAGATCTTTACATCCTTTTATCGTTTTTGCCAGTTAGTCTTTAAGCTCTTGTCCTGGTTTGACACTGGCCAAATGCCAGGCACCCACAAAAGCCTCTCACTCACCCTCTCCTGCCACAGCTGGGCAGAGGAGAGAAAAATAATTAACCAAGCGTTCATCAATTGAGATAAGGAACAGGAGAAAGCACCTCAAAGGCAAAACAGGCTGAACTTCAAGTCGCAAAGTGAATTTATTACTAACAAAATCAGAGAAGGATAATGAGAAGTAAAATAAGCCCTTAAAACACCTTTTTCCCCCAACCCCTACCTCCTTCTCACCGACAGCACAGGGGGAGAGGGCATGGGGGTTTGGTCAGTTTGTCATCCGAGGTTTTCTTCCGCTGTCCCAGGAAAGGACTTCTTTCCCTATGAGACCGTGTGTGGGGTCCTTCCCACGGGAGACAGTTCTTCATGAACTTCTCCAGCGTGGGTCCACTGTCATGAGCAGCAGTTCTCCCAAAACTGCTGCAACATGAATTCCCCCCATGGGCAGACAGTCCCACCAAAACTGCTGCGACATGGGTCTCTCTTTCCACAGGGGGCAGTCCTCCAATGACAGGCTGCTACAGCCTGGAAGCAGGGGTCATCTCTCTCCAATGGATCTTCCACTGGATCACAGTCTCCTCCAGGCATCCACCTGCTCTGGCACGGGCACCTCCCCCAAGGGATGCAGGTGGATCTCTGCATCCCCTGTGGACCTCCATGGGCTGCAGGGGGACAGCCTGCTTCACCATGGTCCTCACCACAGCCTGCAGAAGAATCTCAGCTCTGGCACCTTGAGCACCTCCTCTGCCTCCTTCTCCACTGACCTTGGTGTCACCATGTTGTTTTCCCTCACATGTTCTCACCTCCTCCTCTTCTCTGACTAGAAGAAAAACTGTGCGCCCTTTGTTTTGATTTTCTTCTTAAATATGTTATCACAGAGGCATCACCAACCTCTCTCATTGGCCCAGCTTCGACCAACAGCATGTCCATCTTCAGAGCCATCAGCCATTGGCTCTGTCAGACATGGTGGGAAGCTTCCAGCAGCTTCTCAGAGAAGCCACCTCTGTGGCCTCCCTGCTACCAAAAACCAGGCCATGCAAAACCAGTACAGCTGCATGCAGCGAGTTCAGGGGTGACACAGAGATGTGAGAATTTTAGATGATACTTTATAGTAGGCCTCTAGATGTTAGGATGTATTTCAAAGAGTGCTTTAGAATATATATATTAAATCCATTTTAGAAGGCATTTAATAAATACTGAACGCTGTGTCTGTTAACCTTTTGCATGTTACAAGTATCTAAGACTTCTTGGTGATAGTGGTGAGAAAATTGCAAACATCCCGAGACAATAAGGCCGAGAATGCAGATAAAGAGGGAGGACACAGACCCTTAGCTAGCATAAACTGAATATTTCCTTGAAACTATGCCAAAGAGAGCCAGAAGCCGTGCAGGAGAGATAAAGGTGAAGAGTTCATTGAAGAAGACTCCGTTCCTTCATGCCCCGGGACCCCCAGGAGACCACCACAACAAACTGAGCATGCCCAGATGGGCGTGGAGTTAATTACCATACGAGGCGAGGACAAGCAAGGCCAAAGAATGAATATGTATGAAGCAGATTATGCATATGTAAGACCCTGGGGAATAATAGAGGGAAACACCGTCAGGTGGGTATGCGTCTCTTTAGCGAAAATATTCCCCACGCATCTCGGTGCCGATTAAATACATACCTCTCTAACAACTATTATTAGTTGTAGAGTTTTATTTCCACCCACGTTTCAAGGGAAGGTGAAAATTTTTATTCTCTATGTTATTTATCAATGGTTAGCTAAAAGTTATATAACAAACTGGAAGATCAAGCAATGTTAATCAAGGAAGAAACATCTAATACAACTACTTTAATATTCCTCTGTAATGAAAATTCATGCTGCCACATATATGAAGTGACATTATAAGAGGTGGGAGGAGACCAATTTTGATTTTATAGGGATAAAATACCAGATTAACATTTAAAAAAGAAATAAAATTATTATGCCATAATGATAATCAAAGTTAATTCCTCCAGAGGTTTAGTAACTAAACTTAAGATACTCATGTAAAATACAGTCATGGATTATTTGTGGTAGTGAATGGAGTTGCATCCAGTTAGTGGCCAGTCACAAGTGATGTTCCCCAGGGCTCAGCATTGGGACCAGTCCAGTCTAATATCTTTATTGACGGTTTGGAAGAGAGGATCAAGTGCACCCTCAGTAAGTTTGCAGATAACACTGAGTTGGGAGGGGGTATTTCTCTGCTTCAGGGTAGGAAGGCTCTGCAGAGGGATCTCTACAGGCTGGATCTATGGGCAGAGGACAACTGCATGAGGTTCAATAAGGTGAAGTGCCAGATCTTGCACTTGGGTTGCAACAACCCCCTGCAGAGCTACAGGCTTGGGGAGGAGTGGCTTGAGAACTGCTCAGCAGGAAGAGTCTTGGGAATGCCAGTAGACAGCCAGCTGGATATGAGCCAGCATATGCTCAGCTGGCCAAGAAGGCCAATGGCATCTTTGTCTGTATCAGCAACAGTATGGCCAGCAGGACTCAGGAAGTAGTTGTCCACCTGTGCTTGGCATTGGTGAGGCCACAACTTCAGTACTGTGTCCAGTTCTGGGAATCTCACTTCAAAAAGGACATTGAGATGCTGGAGTGTGTCTGGAGAAGGGCAACCATGATGGTGAAGGGTCCCGAAAACATGTCCTGTGGAGAGCAGCTGAGGGAACTGGAGTTGTTTAGCCTGGAGAAAGGAGACTTGAGGGGAGAACCTAATTTCTCTCTACAAATATCTGAAAGGATGTTCTAGAGAGGTGGGGGTCAGTCTCTTCTGCCACGTCTCAAGTGAAAGAATGACAGGAAATGGCCTTAAGTTGTGCCAGGCAAGGTTCAGATTAGGCAAAAGAAAACAATTTCACTGAAAAAGTAGTCATGAATTGGAATAAGTTGCCCAGGGAGATGGTGGAGTCATTGTCTCTGGAAGTATTCAAGAAGTGCCTGGATGTGGCACTTTGTGGTGTATTCCTACATGTAGTCTGTAGTCAACAATATTCTTGTAAAAAAATATAGTACGGAAGCATTAAGAAAAATTTAAAAATGGGCATAAAGAAGACCAGAATGCAGCTTTCCTGGAGTGTGTGGAAAAGAGCTCCCTGACTCAGCTGGTGAGTGAGCCAACTAGGGGAGGTGGACACCGCACCTGGTGTTTGTGGACAGGGAAGGACTTGTGGGTGATGTGATGGTTGGAGGCCATCTTGAGCATAATTATCATGAAATTATAGAGGTTTTGATTTTTGGGAAAAATAAGGAGGAGGGCCAGCAGAACTTTTCCCTTGTACTTCCAGAGGGCAGACTGGTCTGTTTAGGAGACTGGTTGACTGAGTGCCTTGGGAGGCAGTCCTGAAGGGCAAAGGAGTCCAGCAAGGCTGGACATTCTTCAAGAAGGAAATCTTAAAGACACAGGAGCAGGCAGTCCCAAAAGACAAGCCAGTTGGGATGAAAAACAGCCTGGCTATACAGAGAGCTTTGGCTTGTAACTCAGGGGAAAAAAGGAGAGTTTATGACCTTTGGAAGAAGGAGTATGTAGCTCAGGAGGACTACATGGATATTGTGAGGTTATACAGAGAGAAATTTAGAAGAGCCAAAGCCCAAGTAGAATTTAATCTAGCAGCTACCATAAGAGACAAAAGAACCCTGTTTCTATAAATACATTGGCAACAAAAAGAGGGCTAAGGAGAATCTCCATCCTTAGTTGGATATGGGGAAAACAGTGACAAAGGATGAGGAAAAGGCTGAGGTACTCAATACCTTGTTTGCCTCAGTCTTTAATAACAAGACTAGTTGTTCTCTGAGTACCCAGTCCCCTGAGCTGGAAGATGGAGACAGGTAGCAGAATAAAGCCTGCATAATCCAAGGGGAAATGGTCAACAACCTGCTATACTACTTAGACACACACAAGTCCATGGGGCTGGATGGGATCCATCCAAGGGTGTAGCGATGCATCTGAATAACTTAGGCCATTCTGTGTACCAGCCAAACTGTTTGTAAGTAATCTTAACAAACCACCTGTAGTTTTTGTTATCAGAACTCTCAGGAATTCATCAAGGTTACTGAGACAACAACAGGACTAAAAATAAGAATGAAGAGCCTGAGAAACTGACTACCAAGAATGCAAAACCTAGATAAAGGAGGCACAACGTGATGATGGACTTTGACCAATTAGGTGTCCTGAAGGATGCATGCTAGACACTTGGACAAGGAGAGGCAGCCAATGAGATGATGCGTGAACAAGCAGCTTAGAATCTATAACTGTAGTTTAATGTAAACAATAAATTTGCTTCTGCTCAATCATATTGGTTGTGTGTTCAGATGTCTCGATCTCCTGCATACTGATGAACTCCACGACGTTATAAGAACACATGATATTGAAGCAGAACAGGACTCTTTGAACTTTGAAGGAGTGCAAAGAGGGTACTGCAGAGAGAAAAGGCAGGGGGCCTAGGTGGAGGCCTCTGCAGAGGGCCGTGGTGGGGGTAGTTGTGAGACTCCCCTTGGAGTTGGGTGTGGTGGTCCCTGGACCATCGACAGAGGACGATTCACTCCCTTGGAGAGTGCGCAGCCCCTAGGCTGCCTCAGTTAGCAGTGACTCCCCTTTGGAAAGTCCCCTTGAGAGATTTCCTTGTAGCTCAGGGTGAGCAAAAGTGCTTCAACCCATGTGCAGCCCCTAGGCTGCCTCAGTTTTCAGGAAGTCTCCTTTGGGAAATCCCTTTGAGTTTTCTTTGTGGCTCAAGGTGTGAAAAAATACTTCAACCTATGAGCCTTTGCAATTCTATGTTAATGTTTCATACCCCATTGGTTATTCCATTTGTTTCTGGCTTTTTCCCCTCCTGATTGGTTCTTTTTGGATCCTTCCCCTGATTGGTCCCTTTCCCAATTCCTTTCCCCGTTGGCCAAGTTGTGAAACCCCGTCCCTGGCTACCCCATATAATCCCCCTGCCCCAGGACCACCTGGCTCCTTTCTGCTCTAGACCTGTGGAATAAAGAAGCTCTCCCGGAGATCGGAAAGACTCCGTCTCGCTGCTTTTACTCCTGCGTCGCCCGGGGTAGCAAAGGCAGCTCTGCTGCTCAGGCAGCCTCACAAAGAGCTTAATCACTCTGCACTTGACAGTGCACCTTAGAGCTGATCACTTTGCACCTAAGAGTGCACAAAGAGCTAAATCACTCTCCGCCTGAGAGTGCCTATGCCTCCATAGATCTAGGTGTTTTTTTAAAGATGCTTCTGATGAGGAAGGTCCCAGCACCTTCCCACTGGACAAGACCGCCACAAGTGGTGCCCAAGCATGGGGAAAAGGCCTCAGTTTCCCCTCGAGAAGTGTCTCCAGCCAGCTCTGGCCGCTGGGCTTCAAGCCACTTTTGGGTAGACACTTCCCCAAGGGGAATCACCTGCGTTTTAGCACGTGCTACCCATGGGGCACTGATTGGGACCCTCGAGACTATCAGACAAGGACCGACTGGTTCAGGCAACCACCCCTCAGCAGTCTTCAGTTGACCCAGTCAGCACTGTCGGGCAAAGCAAAATTGTAAGTTTTTAGGGCACTGTCCCTCCTCTTTTGGGTCTTTTCTTTGGTTTTTTTCCTTTTACTGCTGTCACGATCTGCTAATACATGCAAGGTTGTGATGGTTCATGACCTCAGAGCACAAAGACACAGCAGAGGGACAACAACAGTTTACTTTTCAACAGCAGCACACTTTTATTGAGTGTACTCAACACAATATGTGATAGAGGGAGAGGAAAGAGAGAGATAAAGAAATAAAAGATTGGGATATAGCTACCAACAAGAAGGACAATATCCTCATGGCACATGCTGACCAATAGACATATCTTCCCGTGGGGTGTACACGAAATGGGTCTCTGTCCTTTGGGGTCTTATAGTCCTTCCAAAGTGAGAGGCAGCAGGCCAAGAGGTGGGGAGTCATCACACGATGTTCTGTAGAAAGAGAGAACAGTTTTGGGACAAGCAGTTCACAGCAGGTGAATTCCACCGTGACCGTCCATTGTTTCTGCACCAGGTTCCCATGGGAATGCATACCAGTCTTTGGTCTGGTGAGCACTCCTGCAGATAGAACTTGGCAAAACATCCCACCTCAGCCAGGCCAGAAAATCCTGTGTTGGGGTTAGAGTTTTGGTAGTCCTTGGGGTCTCAGAGCCCCCTGTTCCTCCAAGGGTCTTGGTCTGTGTCCTTGGGGTTTCCTTGGCAATGGTTGTGAGGCAGATGAGGGATTTTTGGACCATCTCTTACAACTGCCAAGCAGGAAGTAGAGATTTCGGTATGGGGAATAAGCTTAGTAGACCATCCCTCACCCCATCTGAGCCACATGGTTGCCGTGCCACCAGTTTTCAGTTTGCAAAATGGCACCACCACATCACACTGCTGTTCAATCTGCTTTGAGGGAGTGAGGACTTCAATTCACCATGGACCATCTTGCCAGAAGCCCAGGACGCCATTGATAAAGTTCAGGAAGCCCATCGATTCAAGACAAGTCTACTCTTTTTACTCTCCATCTTAGGTAAGACCCCTCACCTTTATGCTCTCATGTTCCAATGGGATCCCAAACTGAAAGACCCTTTACTAATTCTCTAGTGGATTTTCCTACCAAACCAACCCACAAAGACGATAACAACTCCCCAAGAGTTTATGGCCTTGCTCATCTGCAGGAAAAGGGCTCGTCTCCGCTCTCTTGCTGGGTGTGATTTTTTGTGTATTTACATGCCATTAGCCACTATTGAAGAGTTGGAGCATTTGCTCCAAAATAGCAAGAGCCTCCAGTTTGCTCTCGATAGTTTCCCTGGGTCCATCTCTGTCTTGGTTTTGAAAGAAGACAGGTATCTGCTAAAGAGGTGCAGGGCCTCTCTTGGAATGGATAATTCAAATCCCCTCCCCTCAAATTATTATAATTTAGAAAAATTAAAACGGCTTTCAGGCAGAGATATAGGGATAGGAATAACAGTTCTTTACTAATATGTATAACAAGGCAAATCAAACAACAACAACTACAGCATTAATAGCAAACAGAACCAGGGACCTTGACGGGGCTTGGTTTCACAACCCCGGGGCAGTCTGATCTCTTGGGACTCCGAAAAAGCACCAAGCTGGAACAGTGAGGGATCTCGGGCTGGATCAGATAAAATCCAGAGCTCCGTTGGTGGTCACTGGAAGGGCAGGGATGTCCTGGCAGGACGAGGCAGAGCAGGGCCACGGCGTAGCAAAAAAAGAAGCCTTCAAAGCAGTGCCGAGAAAGCAGCGGCAGTGGGGGCAGGACAGCAGGAGGAGAGCTCAGGATTCCTGGGCACAGCTGAGCAGATGATGGTAGCTTTCCTCAGGATCAGACCCAGGTGGTGCCAGTGAAAAAACTCCTCCGCAGCAAGCAGCAGCCTCTGTCCTCTCCCTGATGCCGAGCGCAAGAGAGCAAAGCTGCCCCCAGCCCCGTCTTTTTTTTCCTGCCCCCCCCAAGAGAAACTCCCGGAGACAAAAAGAAAGAGTGTAGCCAAGTGCCATGCTCCATCATTTTGTTTCACCTGAGTGCCAATAAGTACTCAGTTGTTAGTTTCCTCACAACCCTTGGGAAAAAATTCTATAAGTAAAAAAAAAAACAAAAAACAAGAAACAAGCCTAACCCCCAACAATCTCTATTCACCTACTAGGCCACATATTGTTTAAGTCCACCTTCAATTTGGTTTCCAAATTTATGTTCAGCAAAACACCTCTCAAGGCCGTGACAGTTTTCACAGATGGCTCTGGGTCCTCCCACAAGTCAGTGATGACTTGGAAGGGCCCTTGGACACAGAAGTGGGAGTCTGACGTCCAAGTGGTAGAGGGATCACCACAAATTGCAGATTTAGCAGCCATAGTCAGGGCCTTTGTAAAGTTCCAGCAACCATTTAACCTAGTAACTGATTCAGCATACATTGCCGGGATTCCTATGAGAGCTGAACACTCAGCTTTAAAGAAGGTCTCTAACCCACATTTATACAGCTTGCTTTCTAAGCTTGTCAAGCTTATCTCACACAGAAAGCAACTCTTCCATGTAATGCACATAAGATCACACACAGAACTCCCTGGAGCAATTGCCGAAGGAAACAAGAGACCAGACACACTTGCCATGCCTGTGGGAATCCCACAACTACGTAGTATCTATGAGCAAGCCAAACTTTCTCATCATTTTTACCACCAGAATGTGTCTGCTCTCATGAGGATGTTTCATCTCTCACGGGAGCAAGCAAAGGCAATTGTAGCATCCTGCCCTAATTGTCAGTCCTACCAAGTACCTTTTCTTTTGGCTGGGGTCAATCCAAGAGGGTTACACAGCTGCCAACTTTAGAAGACAGATGTAACCCATGTCTCCTCCTTTGGGAGACAAAAGTATGTGCACGTTTCTGTGGACACATTTTCGGGCACTGTGTTTGCTTCTGCCCATGCTGGAGTGTCTTGGTTTGGAAAGACAGTTGTCTGCCAGGGAAAGCTAGAGCTTCCCTTGGAATGGAGAATGTAAATCCCCTTCCCTCCAAATTATTATAATTTTGCAATTAGGGGCTTTCAGGCAAAGATATGGGAATAGGAGTAACAGTTCTTTACTAGGAATATATATATATATAAAAGAGAATACAAATGTAGTAGTACAAAAAAAAACCAAGCAAGCAAGCAAGCAAGCAAACAAAAGTCCTAGTAAAACCCTGACAGGGTCAGGGATATTACCTGACACCCTGTTGTTCAGGGTGTTGGAAGCAGTCCAAATAAATCCTCCTGGAGTAACAGATGTGGTTCTGTGGAGTAGAGATGATCCTGTAGAAAGGGTCCAGCTGTGGCAAGATAGGTCCAGTGGTCCAGTCTTCCTCTGGGGTCCAGAGTGGGCAGGCCAGGTGCCTGCTGTTCCTGAGTCTCAGTTTTTATCTAGGTAGGAACGGTTGGCTCCCCCCACACTGGGTGGAGCATCTCACAATGGGATGATGTAATGTGTCATGTCATTGGTGAGCCTTAATGGCCCATTAGCAGAAGATACCCCCGGAGGATGGATGGGTGGTGAAGGAAATAAGAAACACTGCCACACCTGGTTTTAATGGCTGGCCCATTATCAGAAGGCATCTGCTGCCCTCCCCCTGGAGTTACAAAAGATAAAGAAAGAAAAATCTCAACTACTTTCAACAGATGAAATAGAATACACATTTTTTGGTTACATAACCCAAGACACGGAGAGAATGTGCTCTTCACCAAGTGCCACTTTCTCCTTGCTTTTGCCACCCTGGGGTCCCACAACATATAAAAACAGAAAATGGACCAGCTTATGCCCCAAAACAACTAAAAGCTTTTTTCCAACAGTGGGGTGTCAAACACTCCACAGGTATACCCCACTCACCTGCAGGGCAATCAATTGTTGAAAGGACCCACCTTGCCATCAAGCGCGTCCTTCACCAGCAGTGAGGAGGAACAGACATTACCTCCTGTTGAGAAGCTCTGAAAGGCTCTTTATGTTATTACCTTTTAAAATTCTTCTAGTTCAGAGCCAAACCCCCCCATTATCAGGCATTTTTCCAATTCTGCCAGAGCTAAGCTCAGTGAGAAACCGCCTGTGCTGGTCAAGGACCCAGAGACTCATCAAGTCACAGGGCCTTTCCAATTGATTACCTTGGGCAGAGGGTATGCATGTGTTTCTACCCCATTAGGCCCCAAGTGGATCCCCGGGAAAAATGTAAAACCTTATCTGGGTCCAATCAATACTACAGACACTGATAATGTTCAAGTTATTCCTGAGTCTGACACAGGATCCCCAAAGAATCAACGAAATTCCACGTGGCAGAGATGTTGCCAAAGATCGAACCCTCCAAAGTCAGTTCACAGTCCTGTCACCAGAACCCAAATGAGACAGCAGCAAAGTGGCAGACAAGACATCGCTTCTACCTAAAATAGACAATTTTCATGTTTTATATACCCTATTATATCTCTCCTTCGAACCTAAAAATCTCTAAACCCAAATTCTTCCTAACACCCACTTTCCTTACCCCTCCTACCCAACCCCCTCCCTTCTCACCTATTTTGAATAAAGAAGGGGGAATGACGGGGGTTGGGAATGAAAGTTTTGAGTTCAGTTACCCAAGCTGTTCATATCTCTTTAGCAGAAGCACCCTCCCAAACCACTCACAGCAAGAATGAACATCATCCATTTTAACACAGCAGTCTGGATGCTTCTTGCCATGCAATGTGCCTTCGCTTGGAGAGTTGGACAGCCACATGAGAATGTGTGAGTCACCCTGGCAAAGTCTCTCCAGCAAAAGAACTTATGCCTGTCCATGGGCTGGGTAAATAACCCCTTGTCATCATGCCTGGTTGGGATTCCCTTTAAGTTTTATGAACCTCAACCTCCCCATCCCTTTGCAGGGAAATGGCCAACTGGAAGCTTGGGAAATGTAGACAGAAACTCTACCCAAAATACCTGAAGATCCCCAAGAATTGGACCTGTTGGGGTTGGCTAAAGCTAGTTATTGTTTTAATTTCTATTTTCAGAACCCCTCTTCCTGGCCTTATATTGTAAACCCCTGTGGATGCTGGATGCATGATAATCAGGCAGCAGTAGCACAGTGTCTGTGTGAAACTAAGTCGCATAACTTTGTCACACTGGCCTGAGAAAGTGTGGCTTGGGAAGCTGTAAGGAGGAACCCCAAAACAGTCCCTGGAGAAAGAAAACAACCTTTGCAGGTGTTGTTTGTCTCCTTGTTGGTTACTTGTAAGAAACCGTTGAGGGGTGTTGTTCCTAACTGTCCAATAATGGTCTTGTGGTGGTTTGCTAACCAGTGAAACTTAACTGTATCGGAACTGTCTATAAAAGATGGTCTGGAAGAATAAAGTTGCTCTCATTTTGCTACTAAGCCTGAGAGTCGTGTGCTGTTATTACCGCCGTCCGTAGTACAATAGCAACATCTGGTGACCCCGACGTTCATTGCAGTCAAGAGCTCAAGAACGCAAGTCTCCCTCCGCCTCCCATGAGAGGTAAGGACTTTTATCCCCTGTGCCTTCCTGGAGAAGGCTGGTCTTTCTGACAAGTGGGGTAGTGGAGTCGACCTAAGAGGCGGTACTCTGGGGCGGTACCCTGACGAAGCTTGAGTTCGCATACCCAGAGCAAACCACTGTGTTATAAACAACAGTGTTATAAACGACAGTTCTCCAATATTCCGTTTTAGAGGTTTATTGGAAAATGACAAAATGAGATCGAAAAGAGACAAGTCCCACAATCAAACGGCAGCTCTGAGCCCGGGTTTCGAGCTGCCGGGTGAACTAAGTCCCCAGCCTCTATCGCACTGGGTCCCCCATAGTTCACACCAACCATCTCTCGAAGGCTAGTTTTTATAAGGTTTTTAGGCCCCGAGGCTAGTTTTCTGTCTAGTCTGAATATGCAGATAGGATTTCTGTCCACCTGGAGTGAGAGTAGAATAGAATTCCGGGAAATCTGGTCACATCTCTGGATCTGTCCATGAATTATTCCTGAAGTCTTCACTAAACATGTCTATGAATTATTCTTGAAGCTCCTTGCCAGACGAACACATCTTGGTTTGGGTTTGGTCTCAGCGGGTGTCAGCATTCCAGGAGTGATGGGACTTTCTGAGAGCTGAAACAGTTCTGATGGGTCTTAGTGATCGTTATCTGGCACCCTTTTGGCATGGGCCACCTCTCATTGATATGGAGAATACAGGCCTATTGTTCTTTGGCAGGCCAGTTACCTACCCCCCCCCCCCGGTTGGTTTCTGTGTAAGGGGGGTACTTTTTAGCATACTTTAATCAAACTATATAATTATAACAGTAAAAAACTCGAATTAAACTACATATTTATAACAAACAGTTTCCCGAAAATTTTTCATTTAAGAAATTTATTGGAAAAACGACAAAGTGATAAACCGAGTAACAGCCACAATCACCTATACAGTCCTGACCCGGGTAGTCCTGGGTGAACCGAAAAAGTGTGGGACACAAACTCTCTGGTTTGCTGCCCCTTCCCCTGGTTCACGAATTGACCATCTTTCAGGAGTTCATTTTATAGGGAATATTCGCCTTGAGGCTATGTTATTGTTCAATTCTTTCTTTCAATTATACAGATGAGATTACAGTCCACAGAGTGTATGTAAAGTAGGTTTCTGGTAAATCCGTCTTTCTCTCTGTCCCTTAATTATTCCTGAGATTCTTGTTGAGCAACAAGCCCTGAGTTTCGGGCACCTCCGAATTCCGGGAAGACAGAATGATTGGATTTTCAGCTTTGTTGAATGAATTGAATGAGTTCTGATGGACATCTGTGATTATCATCAGGGCCGTGGTTCCTGTAGTTATCGTTAATCAGTTTCTGCCTAGTGGCGATCCGCCCTTCATTGAAGTGGAGATGTCCTCCTCATTGTTTTCCAAAGGCCAGGTATGCCGGCTGCCTGGCCTCCTTGTATGGAATCCTGTACATGGGGGTGCTTTTGGATACACTTTTAATTCATACAAAATAACAACTTTTAATAGGAAAAACTTGAATTAAACCATATATTTATAACACACTGTGTGTCTGTAATTTTGGACACGCGAGCTGTCGGAGGGTGTTCTCCTTAAATGGGGAACCGAAGTTCCCGAATTGAGGAACCAATCCTCTGCTAAAGAGGACAAATTGCTTTGGCTTCTGCTCCTCCTTTCTCTGCCTTGTGAGCAGCCTTTCAGCTGCAGACAGCTTCCTTCGTCTCCCCTGGCTCTCCTGTTTCCATCTGCGAGGTCGCGGCAGGCTTCTGTACTGTTTCTCTCCCTGCTGGCGGGGTTGGTGCTCAAAGTGCCGCCAGCTGGCCTCCGCCATTGCTGCCCCCAGCCTCGGCTTTCCAGCCCGGACCTCTGAAGGCCTGGGCTCTGGCAGTTTTCCCTCAGAAAGCAGGCAGGCAGAGGATTGCCCTGTCTCCTCCTCCTCCTTTCTCAGCATCGCGAATGGCAGCGGAACGATCTCTGCCTCATCAGCCACCACGGATGGTGTGTACCCTGACTTTACCAGATGCCAGACAGCCTCAGATCCAGCTTGATGGATTCGCAGACCCGGGATGTGATGTCATGACACTTTCTTTCTCTGCGTGGCCCACGACCTAGCCTCTGGCAGTGGGACCGGGCATCTTGGGGTCGGGAGGCAGAATACCGACCTTTGTATGCCCACAATCTATCCTGATTACAAATGCAAAAGGATAGACTGCCGCGGTCTAGCCCTGGGTCGCAGCAGTTCCATTCAGCCTTTGGGGTGAGGATTTGCTCACTGCCTGTCAGACCGCAGAAAGGCTGCAGACCGCAAGGAGGCTGCTGGCCCCGGGAGGTGGTGGCGGAGACAGAGGTTTCTCCTTGTGATCCTGCCTTCACCCTTTCTCTAGTGTCCCTATGGGTTTTGGGGCAAATGGTTCACCTTATGAGTGTTTTGTGCCTTTAACTTTTCCTATGTCTGTTTTGGGGATTGCCCGGTATGATTTTGGGGCTTGTTTGCTGTGTTTTCTCTTTGTTTTCCCTCCGCGGGTATTTTGGGGGCGGGGAGAGACGGAAATGTTACGGCCCCAAGAAGGCTGTGGCGGGCAGAGCTGAGACAAACTGCTGCAGGCTCTGCCTGCATCCCACCCCCACCCGCGGCTGCTCTGGGTAGCCGGCAGTTTTCTCTGGTGCCTGGTTCCCTTCTCTTGCCTCCCGCAGCACTGCGGGCGGAGGCTTCCCTCCCGCTCCAATCTCGGAGAGGGGTAGGGCGGCCAGCCGAGCAAGGAGTTTGGGGAGCGGCTCAGGTTTCTCAGTCTAAAATCCCCCCTCCCCCCCGCAGCGGCTGCAGGATGGTGGCGGCTCGGCAGCCCTGGCTGCCCTTCCCCCCCCCGCACCTGCCCCCACGGCGCCACCGAGCGCTGCAGGCAGAAGCTCCGCAACTGCAATGGTGGCGGAGGGCGGGGCAGGCGACCCGGCACTGGAGTGCCGGGGGCAGCCCTGCCACTTCTGGTCTCTGTATCAGGTGGGGGGTGCCGAAATCTTCTCTCGGTGCTAGTCCCCTGCGGCCCCGTGAGGGCTGCACCAGTGACGACTGGACACCTTTTTTCTTTCTTCTGTTCCCAGCTTCCCCCGTCATTCCCCCTCACGGCTGCGCGGGCGGGGGCGCGGGTCGGCCGGCATCTCCCCGCCGGTCCGGGCGGTCCTGTATGGAGCTGCGGGTGGTGCGCGTGGGGCCGTGCCGCTGCTATGCCAAATTTGGCACACAGTGACCGAACTGGGCATGTAAATTCGGCTAAGCCCCTGCCACCCTCCTGGGGAGCAGCGGAGGGACGCCGTCAGCCCCCCCGTTTCTCATCGCAAGACAGCTTTGTTTACATTCTGTTAAAGGATGCTTGTTTTGTAAATGCAAGGAAATGAACGCTTGCACCTTTTACAGAAGCCCTGCAGACTTAGTAATAGTTCTATATACTGTTATCTCAGCCTTCTAAAAGAGTTATTACTGATATATTGATTACATAATATGAATTTACTGATATGATATGATATGATATGATATGATATTGTTGATAAGTTACAATTTTATAGCCGGCTCCTTCTTTTCATATAATTTGCTATGTCTTTATGTGTAATCACCCATAAGACATGTGTCACTCAAGGACTTTTTCCTTATTTTTTGCTGGTGTGATCTAAAGGTCTCATTTTTAAGTATTTTTCAGATTTCCAAGAAAAGCTATATGAAATTTAGAAGACCTCCTCTGGACTGATGGTATCTTGTTGCAATCCTATCCTGATCCCAGAATCACTCCGACACTTGCTGACTTCAATGCATCCTTATTCTGATAGAATTTCAGAGGGATTCAATTATTACAAGGAGGAACTCCAAAAAAGTCCTTGGAGAAAGAAAACAACCTTTGCAGGTGTTGTTTGTCTCCTTGTTGTTTACTTGCAAGAAACCATTGAGGGATGTTGTTCCTAACTATCCAATGATGGTCTTGTGGTGGTTTGCTAACCAGTGAAACTTAACTGTATCGGAACTGTCTATAAAAGATGGTCTGGAAGAATAAAGTTGCTCTCATTTTGCTACTAAGCCTGAGAGTCATGTGCTGTTATTACCGCCGTCCGTAATACAATAGCAACAAACCCCGTCAAAAAGATTTATAATTCGACTAATTGGTGTAATACTACTATGAAAATACCCTTTGATGCCTCCAACTTCTTCCACCCCAGAAAGCTTCTTCAGGGCATGTTCTTTCTCTGTGGTGACAGGGCATGGGCAGGAGTCGCCTTGAGTCCTAAAGGAGGCCCATGTACTTTTGGAATTCTTACTACCCTCACCCCAAACATCACCCCCCCAAAGACTTGAAACAAAACAATAGATCAGCACTCAAAAAACAAATTTGATGAAAATTGCAATTCACAATATTTTGATTGGCCAAAAACCAAGAGAGTCACGGTATCCATTTTCCTCCCTTGGGTAGCCGCAGCAAAGAGTCTTGGTGAACTTCACAATCTAGGGTGTTGGATTAGTAGGCATGTCAACAGAACATCTAGAACCCTTAGTGAACACCTTAAGGATGAAGAGACCACTAGGCATGTGACCCTTCAAACTCAGGCAGCAATTGATTTCTTGCTGCTAGTCCATGGACATGGCTGCAAGGACTTTGAAGGCCTTTGCTGCTTCAACCTCTCTGATCACGGCCAGTCGATTTCCTGAAGCTCCCAGCTGCTGAAGGAAGGTGTGAAGGACCTAAAAACTGAAAAAGACCCTGAGTGGTTTGAAAACCTGTTTGGATACTTTGGACTTAAGGGATGGGTTGCCACAGTCATCCATCCCCCTGTTGTCACCCCTCCTCCCGTGCCTGCCCCCTCCACGAGGGGGTGCCGCTCCTAGTCCTGCCCCTGTCTCTGGTTTCCTAGTTTGCACAGCTGCCCCACCCCTGCCACTGCCCCCCCTCCCAGCCCCGCACCCATCTCGAGTTTCCCTGTTCCTGCTGCCCCCCTTCCTAGCCCCACCCCACCCATGCCCATGTCAAATCTCTACTCCTCCACCCTACCCCACCCTGCCCGCAGCCAACCCAGGTTCCTTTCCAAGTGCTACAACCCTCCCGGCCCCAACTGGTCCTCTTCTTGTTGCCTGTGCCTTGCCTCTCTACCGTGCTGGGTTTCTCTGCGGAGCAAACTGTCTCAGTGGCACCAACCCCCGTTGCTCCTGCAGCCCCTCCATCCCTTCTAATGCTTTGGTATCCCTCCCCCCCACCCCTCCCCCCACTGGTCATGGCACCCACCGGCGTGGCCCCAGTCGTTGTTGCTACTCCCCTGCTGGAGGCTGCGAGCCTCCCCGTGACTCGGGTGCCCCTGGGTCCCCCCACAGCTGTGGTAGCTCCTCCTGTTGCGGCAGCAGCGGAAGTCCCTGTGCTGGCAGAGGCTACCCCTGCTGGGACACCCTCCCACCCAGATGCGGCGGGATTTCCCGTGCCAGCTACAGGGGCAGCGGCTCCTGTGGTCAGCTATCCGCCTGCACCAGCTGCTCCTGCCAGGGTAACCCCTGATACATAGATGTGAGAATTTTAGATAATCCTTTAGGTCTCTAGGTATTAGGATATATTTCAAATATTGCTTTGGAATATACTAAATCCATTTTAAAAGCATTGGTGAGTACTGAACGCTGTGTCTGTTAACCTTTTGCATGATTACAAGCATCTAGGACTTCTTGGTGATAGTAAAGGGAAAATTGCAAGCATCCCGAGACAACAAGGCCAAGAATGCAGATAAAGATGGAGGACACAGACCCTTAGCTAGCATAAACTGAATATTTCCTTGAAACTATGCCAAAGAGAGCCAGAAGCTGCGCAGGAGAGATAAAGGTGAAGAGTTCACTGAGGATGACTCCGTTCCTTCATCCCCGAAGACCCCCAGAAGACCACCATAACAAACTGAGCATGCCCAGATGGGAGTGGAGTTAATTACCATACGAGGCAAGGACAGGCGGGGCCAGGGAATGAATATGTATGAGGCGGATTATGCATATGTAAGACCCTGGGGAATAATAGAGGGAAACACCGTTGGGTGGGTATGCGTGTCTTTGGAGGAATATCCCCCACGCATCTCGGTACCGATTAAATACATACCGCTCTAACAACTATCACTAGTTGTGGAGTTTTACTTTGCCACCACGTTTCAACCCCCATCCTGGGGATTTTCCTCCCACTGCCCCCCGCAGCCCCCGCTTCAGCTAGGTCTTCTCCCCTCCTGCCAAATGCTGCTGTTCCCCTCCCTTCTCTGGGTCCTTTGGTTGCTTCCTCAGGTCCCACCCCACACCGCCCCCTTGCTCCACCTTCCCCTCTCACACTCCCAGCACAGAAGCTGGGATTCTACCTACTCACAGACAAAGCAGTTCAAACACCAAAAGGTCCAATCACCGGAGCAGGCAGCTAAGTTCCCATGCTTCAATTAGCAGATCCTCCTCCTCTTCAGAGGAGGACAGTGATTTTTCAGATTCGGACAATGGCTGTCAGGATCACTGGACAAAAGTTCAAAGGGAAGCAGCTTTGGATAGTAATTGGGACTTTGCTGAAAAATTACAAATCCTAGCAGCTCCAGTTATATATAAAAGAGGCAGAAATCCAAAGTGGGACTCCATCCCTTATGGAGAACTTAAAGAATTATGTAAAAACTCAAAAGAATATGGAAGAAAGTCACCATGTTTTAAAAAACTATTACAGGTAACTTTCTCAGCTCATGTGCTTGTTCCTCATGATATTCAGCATATTATGTCTCTCCTCCTTTCACCCACAGAGCTTCTTCTGTGGGAATCTATTTGGAAAAAACAACTAAAAGCATTATTAAATAATTACAAAAGTGAGGATAGCAGAGCTCATTTTACAGTACAGCACCTGAGTGGAGAATGACAGTATGAAAAACCTCAGGAACAAGCCAAACATCTACTCAAAGCTGTTTTAGAAGACATTAAAAATGCAGCTCAAAATGCTCTTTTCCAAACACCTGATGGTACTACTTATCCCGGTTTGGAACAGATTAGGGGGAGAACCCCTAAAACAAACCTCCACCACCCCTCCCCCACCCCCCAGCCCTAGGTTTGGGAGGGAAGAAAAACTCCTTGGAGGAAAAAGTGGAAAAACCGGTTTATTAATAACACTCCCCACACAAGAGAAAAGAAAACTGGTACTGTGGGAAGAGGCGCCGAGCTTCTGTGTTGGGCTCCAGGGATCCCCAGGCTTTCTCCGGTCCGGTCAGGTCCAGGAGCCGGTCCTAATCTTTGGGAAGGGGGGAAAGAAAAAAAAGAAAGGAAGAGGGAAAAACAAGCAAAGAATAGCGAGAATAGCAAGAGCAAACAAGCAAGCAAGCCAAAGCCGGTAGCAAGCCAAGCAAGCCGCAGCCAAAAGTGAAAGTAAAAACCTCGCAGCCCCCCCGCCAGTGAGGGCCCGCCCATCAGCCGCAGTCCTCGCCGAAGGGGAAAGAAAACAGCTGCCAGACACCACAATAGAGCCCCACGATATAGGATATAGGGTTGAAGTCACTGTCAACCCAGGACACTACTCCACAACAAAATTTTTCTGATATTCAGCAAGGGACAGATGAAACATTTATCAAATTTGTAGACAGATTAAAAGACTCTATTGATAAACAAATTGACAGCCCTCAGGCAAGAAAGGAACTGCTCAACAAGCTAGCAGTTTCCAATGCAAATACTGAATGTAAGAAAATCATCAGAGGACTGCCTCTGGACCCTGAACCTAGGATACAGCAAATGGTAGAGGCTTGCACACGTCTTACAACCTTAGAACATATGGTAGCTATGGTGATGCCTGAAACTGAGGCAGAGGCAGAGGCCAGTCAGGGTAAGGTTGAAGTGAACTTTATTTTAGGCCTTCAAGGCCAGCCCCGGCAGCCACAGCAGTGGCTGCCTGGGTCGCTCCCTGTATGCCAGCAAAAGGAGAGCGGGTTACAAAATCCCCCCCTTTTTCTAGGTTTCAGTCCATTTGCATATGCCCCATTCGTTGTCCAATCAACAGTTCCAAATGACGGTGTTCCATCCTTCTACATTGTTTATCTTTGGGGCTCGGAGCTCGGAGACAGTGTCCTTGAAGAGGTGAATCCTGTGCAGAAACCCAAACTACCCTGCCCCTATCACCCTGTGCTCAAGGCCCAGCATCACTGACTATCAAGCAGCCTACCCACTAGAACAAGACACTGAAACCCCAAACCCTGAGGCATCAATGGCAGTCAGTAAAGGGATAGCTGAAGCCTTCGTAACACAAAATAAACAAAATATGAGGTGTTATAAGTGCGGTGAAATGGGCCACCTCAGGATGGAATGTAATAAAGACTTTTGGCAGAAACATCTCTCCACTGACTGTCACTGCTCTGCATGCTTGGACTGTAAAGAACATTTTAAACACTGTCCCCATTTGCATTATCACCAGCAGGTACAGCACCAACCCTCTCACCGACAGCAGCAAAAAAACTTACAGCAGAGCGCCGGATGGCCCCATGCTATGACACCAAATGCCAAGCAGTTTCATCCCTCTTTTCCAACAATCTCGGAGCATCAAAGCACTGAAAAATCATCTTTGACCACTCCTACACCCAGGAACAGTGCAGACTCTCTGAGGCTTACCTACAGGTTCAGGCAGGGACAAGGAGAACCCTGGTAAGCGCCCTTTCCATAGATTTTGAAGATGAAGTAGAGTACTGAATTCCAACTGGTAAATATGGACCTCATGATGGACCAAGAGACATTTTAATCATAGGAGATGCTATTAAAGGACCAGACAGATTACAGGTAATCCCAGAAGTACACACTGTGAGATCATGGCAAGAGATCACTGTGACGGTATTGTGTATAGACCCACCCTGGCGTTTGACTTGTGGTACACCTATTGCCCAAGCTTTTCTCATACCCTGCTGGACTGATGTCCTGCCAGAAAATCCCATGGTTTTTTGGGTAGAAATGTTAGGCGAAGACAGACCTATTATACAGTGTGGCTTGTCTAATAAAGGTATCAAAGTTTCTCTTCCAGGCGTGGTGGACACTGGGTCAGATTTCACCATTGTGGCTCACTCCAAGTGGCCACATGATTGGGAGATAGTGCCAGTCAATGGAGTCATCTCTGGGATTGGAGGAGCTGCTACCTCCGTGTGGAGCAAAAGGTCAATTGTTACTGAAGGCCCTGACAGTCAGATTGGCACTGTTAGACCTTTCGTGGTAAAAGCACCTGTCATTTTATGGGGCAGAGATCTATTGTCACAATGGGGAGCCAGACTAGAAATCCCTTCACCACCACGGGATTTTTAGCTGGGGCCACTGTCGAGAGTCTCACACCACCTCTTAAATGGAAATCTGATGATCCCATTTATGTAGAGCAGTGGCCCTTACCAGAGGACAAATTACAGGCTCTAGAATCACTAGTGGAGGAGCAGGTAGCCAAGGGCCACATAGTACCATCCACTAGCCCTTGGAACACCCCGTCTTTGTCATTTGCAAACCTGGCAAAGACAAGTGGAGACTCCTACAAGACCTCAGGAAAGTAAATGAAATCCTGGAGGACATGGACTCATTGCAGCCTGGCCTGCCCTCACCTTCAATACTCCTGAGAGATTGGAAATTGACAGTCATTGATATTAAGGACTGTTTCTTTAATATCCCCCTCCATCCTAGAGATGCTCCAAGACTTGCATTTTCAGTGCCATCTATTAATAGACAAGCCCCCTTGAAACGGTATCAATGGCAAGTCCTTCCCCAAGGGCTGAAATGCTCTCCAGCTATTTGCCAGATGTATGTTGTCTCACCCATTCAAGAAAAATTTCCTGATGCTATAATTTTCCACTACATGGATGATATCCTAATTTGTGCTGAGACTGACTATTATCTAGAGACTGTCCTTGAAAAAACTATCAAAGCCATTGAAGGAGCAGGATTTGAAATTCCAACGGAGAAGATTCAGCACACCTGCCCATGGACCTACCTTGGACTCTGGATAGGTGAATGGACTATCGCACCCCAACAGCTCACCATCAAGGACAATCCTAGGACCTTGAGAGACCTTCAACAGCTCTGTGGCAGCATAAACTGTGTGCGTAACCTAATAGAGATCATGACTGAGGGCCTTGCACCCCTTTTCAACCTCCTGAAAGGCTCTGATGACCTTGATTCCCCATGAACCATCACACCTGAGGCCCAGGAAGTGATCCGAAAGGTCTCGGAGGCTTTGTCCACAAGACAAGCCCACTGTGTTGATCCTGCCCTGCCTTTCCAATTCATTGTTTTGGGTAAGACACCCAAATTTCCTGGGCTCATATTTCAGTGGGACTCCACTCTAAAGGATCAGCTCCTAATCATGGAGTGGGTGTTCCAATCACATAAGCCAAACAAAACTACTACTACACCTCAGGAGCTTACGGCTCAGCTCATCATTAAGGCCAGAGCTCACCTCAGAACCCTAGCAGGGTGTGAATTCACATGCATATATCTTCCTGTAACACTAAATGAGCTAGAACCTGTGCTCCAAACCAATGAACACCTCCGGTTCACCCTTGACAGTTGCCCTGGTCAAATCTCTATTCACCCACCAAAACATAAACTATTTAAGACTTGTTTTAATTTGGTCCCAAATTCATGGAAAAGTAGAGCTCCTCTTAAAGGCACTGACTGTGTTTACCGATGGTTCAGGGAGATCCCACAAGTCAGTTATGACTTGGAAAAATCCTGACACTCAGGAGTGGGAATCTGATGTCCCAATCGTTCAGGGATCTCCACAAATAGCAGAATTAGCAGCTGTTGTCAAAGCCTTTGAGAAGTTCAAACAACCTCTAAATATAGTTACTGATTCGGACTATGTTGCCGGGATAGTTGAGAGGGCAGAACATTCCTTATTAAAGGAAGTGGCAAATCCAGATTTATACAGCTTGCTCTCAAAGTTAGTATACCTCCTCTCCCACCAAGAGCAACCATATCACATCATGCATGTGAGGTCACACACTGACCTCCCTGGACCCATTACAGAAGGCAACTGAAGAGCTGACACTTTAGCAATGGCAGTACAAGTTACCCTACCAGACACGTTTAATCAGGCTAAATTGAGCCATCAGTTCTTTCATCAAAATGTACCAGCCCTAGTCCACATATTTAAAATCCCAAGAGAACAGGCAAGAGCAATAGTGGGTTCCTTTCCCAACTGCCAAGAATATGCCTTGCCATCAATGGGGGCTAGGGTTAACCCTCGAGGCCTTGAGAGTTTACAATTGTGGCAGACAGATGTCACACATTATGCACTCTTTGGGAGACTGAAATACATTCACATGTCCATAGATACCTTTTCTGGGGCTATATTTGCATCAGCACACTCAGGAGAAAAGACAAAAGATATAATCTGACAGTTCCTCTCAGCATTTTCCACCCTGGGTGTTCCCCAAGCCATCAAAAAAGATAATGGACCTGCTTACGGCTCAAAAATTTTCAAACAGTTCCTAAGTCAGTGGGGGGTGAAACATGACACAGGAATACCCCATTCCCCAACAGGACAATCTGTTGTAGAGAAGGTTCACTGCACTCTCAAGAGAGTCCTTGATCAGCAGCATGGGGGCGTTGAAATGCTATCAAATGTAGAAAGATTATGCCAGGCTCTTTATGTTATCAATTTTCTTAATAATTCATTCATGGAGCCAAACCCCCCCATTCTTAGGCACTTCTCCAACACAAGAAGAACTCAGCTCTCAGAGAAACCCCCTGTGCTGATCAAAGACCCCAAATCCAAGCAAATAATGGGTCTATTCCAATTAATAACTTGGGGGAGAGGATATGCTTGCATGTCCACAGATTCTGGGCTCTCGGGTCCCGGGCTGATAGCCCTCCGAGAATTGCGGGTAAAGTCCTTTTCTCCAAGCCCCGTGCCAGAAGGAGTCAGGATGCGTCGATTTCTTTATCAAAGTTGTTTATTCATTCGTGTTCCTAAATATTTTCTCTTCAGCCGGCGTAGGTGTCACCTACACCGCTGCCGAAGGCTATCTGCCTCGCTCATGGGTGGTCGTAATCTTTTATACTAATTGTTACGTCCTCATTGTTTTTACTATTATACCAATATCCACTACCTTTATTAAACTGTGCACCTTTACACTAAACCAATCAGAAAATGCCACCACCTCACCCGAAGATGGAGGACAAGAAGAAGAAGGAGAAAGACAAGGGACACACCCAAATCCCTCCATCTTGTCTCCTTGAGCCTCCTTTGTGAACCCCCAAAATCCACATTAATACACAAAAATAAGTTACCTAATATCCTAATCACACACCCGTGACTTGTAATTCTTCATATAATGTTGGCAATCGCTCCCAAGGGCTAAAATCAAGGGCACTGGTGTTTTTATCACTGTACCAGGGTCTCCGGACCCCCTCCTGGGGTCTCGGACTGCCCGGGACATCTAAAGGGATGTCCTGGGTTCCGACACTGGGCCAAGGTGGATTCCAGGCAGGAATGTCAAGCCGTACATCGAACTGCTGAAGGCTGCACCCAGAAACACTTCTCTGGAACCTCAGAGACAGAAAGGAGATCAAGCCTGGGAGGCGTGGAGAAGAAGGAAAACGAGTATAAACACAGATGTTCATCGCAGGAAAAGACGACCCTCCAGTACCTCAAGAGACTATTAACTCTGATGAACTCCATCCCCAAACTGTGTTGCACTGTTACCTTTTTTTGTTAATCTTACTGCTACCTCTCTTTTGGTTGTTGCACTGCTATCACCTCTTATTTTCCCATACCCTTTCTACTCAGTATATACTGAGTAGCTAGGATGGAAGATACAAGGAGCTGTTAAAATTATATAAGTCTAAAATTTCATTTTTTCAAACTCACAGATCAACTCATCATCCACAAGAATCCTGCCATGTCTCCTGCGGCAGGGAGTCCCTATCTACTCCAAGTAGGACTTTGGATGCTCCTCACCCTTCCATCAGCTAGTGTGTGGATTGCCCCTAAGCCCAACCAGAACATCTGGGTCACACTAGCCAAGACTTTACAACAAGATAACTTGTGCCTGTCCATAGGCAGTGTGGACAACCCGCTGTTGACGTGCCTAGTAGGGGTCCCCTTAGCAGCAAATGACTACCCATATGCAGATTAAGAAACCAAATCCAGTAGACACTTGGGACGAGTGGACATGGACCTTACCACAAGCACCAGAGGAACCCCAAGAATTAGAGCTGTTAGGGTCCTCTAAAGCTCATTACTGCATTCAATTTCAATATCAACCTCCCAACGAACTCTTAACCTGCCTTGAACTTATTAGGTCTGCCCATAGGAAGGATGTAACCCCATTTGATAAAAACTATACCTCCCTAAATTGGTGCAATTACACCAGTCCTAAACTTTCCTTGTCCTCATTCCATCCCAAAGTGCTACCTTGGGGAGTGTTTTTTACCTGTGGAGACCAAGTATGGGCCAGGATCCCCTCACACCTCTAAGGGGGTCCCTGTAGTCTTGGCCAGCTTACTACCCTCACCCCAAATATGACTTTACTTCAGAATTGGAAACAGAAAGGGAAATTGGCTTGCCAAAAGAGATCATATACTGAATTTGATGAAAATTGTGATAGCCAAGTTTATAATTGGAATAAAGGAAAGAGAGTTGTGGTCTCACTCTTTTTACCCTGGGTGGCTGCAGCTAAGGCTCTTGGTGAGCTTTCTCACCTGGAATGTTGGCTTAGTAAGCAAGCTAGTGCTTCCTCCTCTTCACTCAGTGACTTGCTTAGTGACACTGAGATTACCAGAAATGCAACATTGCAAAATCAGGCAGCGATTGATTATTTGCTGCTTGCTCATGGACATGGCTGCCAAGACTTTGAAGGACTGTGCTGCTTCAACCTCTCCTCACACTCAGAATCCATCCATACTGACATCCAGAAGCTGAGGGAGCAAGTGAAGGAATTAAAGGTTGAGAACTCAGACTGGATCAGTGAACTTTTCGGACAATGGGGATTGACAGGATGGGTTTCATCTTTTGTTAAAGGGATATTTTTTGTTATAATCATGGTTTTTATTGTTTTGCTCATGTTTCCCTTCTTAGTAAAGTGCCTGCAGAAATCCATTTGGAATGTCTTCTTAGTAAGAAAAAACAGGGGAGTTGTGGAGTCCCTGCAGCCCCTTGACATAATTCCTAGGATCTGGCCTTGGCAGGATAAATTATAGTCACCTGCCCAGCCTGAGAGAAGGAACTTCCCAATGGTGCTCTGTACTTGGTGGTTTGCCCCGGGTTCCCCCTCCCTAATGCCCCTGGCCCTTTTGTTTCTTCTTTCCTCTGTGTCTCCATTGGCTGTGGGACCCCAGTGACCGGCCCTGTTTTCCCTATAGGTCACTGACCTTACCTGCCCTTTGCACCGCCCCTGTGCCTCAAGGTCATTGGCTGCTGAAATTCATGCTTAAGCCTGGGACCAGCACATGATCTCTCTTTTTTGCTCTGGATTTCCCATCAGCTCCTGGAAATGAATGTGTCTGGAACTGATCTAGGCAAAAGACCTTCTTGCCTCTCCTTGCTTAGCTAGCAACGTGGCATGAGTGGATGTGTGAGCTTGAATGCTTTGCCTGAGTTTCCCCAAGCGGCCTTTCCACTGGAGTGGCTTATTGGGGTTTAGGCATCAGCTCCACTCCTAAAAAACACAATGTTACAGAAGTGCCATTACCCCCTCCTTCACCGGGATTACCCATGGGTTGTCCAGCGGTCTCCCTCAAAGAGTTAACAAGAGTGGTGGGAGGATGTGTCTACCCCCACTGCCTTGCTCACCCCTGAATCACCATGGCTTAGCTGTGACAGGCGTTCAAATGCAGAGCGTGGGTATTCACATGCAGAACGTACATGCTGCTTTGAAGAAAGTGAGGCCAGCAGCAGCAGAGAGAAGTCAAGCTTACAGCCTTGATAGATGCACAGATAAGGGAAAGAGAAAGAACCAGACCACTGTTGATGGCAGAAGGGAGAAGGAATAATAAATACACTGAAAGACCGACTTGCTGGAGTCCCGATCCTGACCGAAACAACTGCGAGGATCCGTGAACTTGACTCTCCAGAGATCGTAACCCTGATGAAGTAGTATCATGAGCAGGAGAGAGAAGGAGAACACAGGAGTGAGATTTCGATCCATACTATGGAATGCGAAGGATGACAGATCCTCCAGTAACTCGACCGGACAGCCAAGAGCGCGCCTGGCTGCGGGAAGAGGAACGGGCTCCGAGCAACGGACGCTATGCCCTGAACGGAATTTTCCAAGTTGTCTCGGTCCCAATGACAGTCCCGATCACATTCAAAAGTGGCAAGGAATTATACGGTATGCCTTGATCGAGGGTGAGTTCCTTCAGCACTCCTTCCCAGTAATCTCTGTCTCTGGTAACCCAAACCAATATCAGTGGGCGCTGCTGAATTGGAAACTCGTCCTAGAAGGACAAAAAGTGGTGATGCAATATGGCTTGACCAATCCTTATGTGCAGACATTACTAGATCACATTTACTAACAGGTTACTTGTCCCATTTGACTGCAAAAAGCTGGCAGACACCTTTCTAAAACCCATGCAGAGACTGCTGTGGCAAGTAGACTGCGAACAGAGTGGAAGTTGCAGTTACAGAGAATCTTTCACTCCCTCAGGGGGACCCCAGAAAGTTTGCTACTCCAGACATGATGCTGGGGAAAGGGGTTTTTGCTGACCCCCAAGTGCAATTTAGACTAGATGTTGCGATCTTACAAGTCTCAGAAGTTAGCAAGGGAGGCATTTCGTGCCATCCCCGATATGGGACTTCCAGCACCGTCTTATACCACAATTAGACAAGGGGCAACAGACACCTCTATGAGTTTCCTAGACCATCTCAGAGATGCAATTGACCAAGTTCCTAGAATGTCCCCAGATGTTAAAGCTGCACTAGGAATGCAATTAGCTGTAGAAAATGCCAATTCCACCTGCAAGAAAATTATATATTCACTGCCATGCTCAGTCACATTAGTTGATATGATTCATGCATGCTCCCATGTTGGAACTACAGAGGAGAAAGCTACAAGCTTAGCTGAAGAGATGGCAGTAGTTTTGAAGCCATTAGTTCAGCAAGGCAGAGGCATCAGCATCAAGTGTTTCAACTGTGGGAAAACAGGTTACATCAAAGCTCAGTGCATAGCTGCGAAGACAAGTAAAGCAACAGCGACATCTACTGGTTCCTCGAGAAACTGCAGCAGATGTGATAAGTTTGGACATTGAGCTAACGAATGCAGATCTCAAAGCAAAAAAGACAGAACATCGCTGGGAAACGAGAAACAGAGTGCAAAAGGGGGACACGCAATGATACAAATGCAACTCCAGAACCAGGCGGCTGCCTGGATGTCCTCAACTCAGCAACCACCAGAAGTGCTGGAGTGGACCTGGAAACAGCAGTAGATGTCAGTTTAAATGATACTGATGTGCAGGTTGTTCCACCTATGGCAAACAGACCCTTAGGATATGGACTCAGTGCCCTGCTGATAGGAAGATCATCCACATCAAAGCAAGGCATTTTTGTTTTGCCTGGACTAATTGATGCAGATTATTTAAGTAGTATTGGTATCATGATACAAACATTGAGACCTGTTCATATCCCAAAAGGTACCAGACTGGCTCAGCTAATTCCCTTTAAGGCTCAAGTTCCTAAGCAAGGGGATACGGTGAAGGGGGATGGAGGTTTTGGGTCAACAGGAACCCCTCAGGTCATGTTTACCTTGCCATTAACAGGAGATAAACCAATTAAACCTATTACTTTTCAGCATCCCGATGGAGAAACCCTGACAGCTAAAGCTGCATTGCTTGACACAGGTGCAGACATGACCATCATTCCCTCGTTTGCATGGCCTGCTGTATGGCCTCTGACTACCCTGGGAACTCCAGTTATGGGGGTGGGGGTGTGCACATGACTTGACTTAGTGAAACACTCCTAACAGTGTGGGTTGATAATGAAGCACATGTTTGTGCCCAGGTGAGACCTTACGTGATGAATGCAACAATCTGGCTTCTGGGAAGAGATGCATTGAACCAGATGGGTTTCTGCCTTACTAATGAGGGTTTTTAGCTGCAGCCATTGAGGGGCTGCCAATCCTAAAATTGAAGTGGTTAACAGAAACCCCCATGTGTATTGATCAGTGGTTGCTGTCCAAAGAAAAGCTTGCCTATGTTACAGAATTGGTTGATGAGCAATTGCAGAAGGGGCATATAATACCCTCTACAAGCCCCTGGAACACACCCATTTTTACAAATCAGGAAAATGGAGGTTATTACATGGACCTTAGAGCTATTAATTTGGCAATGCAGGATATGGGATCCTTGCAGGCTGGTCTACCCTCACCAGCAACATTACCTGTGAATTGGCAACTGTTAATTATTGACCTAAAAGGCTGGTTTTTTTCACAATTCCTCTGCATGAGGACAATAGTGAGAAGTTTGCCTTCTCAGTGCCATCCAATAATAAGGCAGAACCAGGAAAGAGGTATCAATGGGTCATATTACCCAAGGGGATGCGGAACTCTCCTGTGATGTGTCAGCTCTATGTTACTTTGGCTCTAGCCCCACTGAAAAAACAGTACCCACAGTATGTTATCTATCATTACATGGATGATATTCTGATAGCAGGAGAACACTTGGACTCAGCAAACCTGCTACCTGCCTTACAGCAACAATTGCAAACTGCAGGTCTTCAAATTGCCCCTGAGAAGGTTCAACAACAGGCCCCATGGAAATATTTGGGAATGATTATTACTGAAGCCCAAATTCATCCCCAAAAAGTAACTATTTGTACAGAAATTCTGACTTTGACAGATGCTCAAAAGCTAATTGTAGACATACAGTGGATTCCGTACCACCTGTGCTATAACTAATGAAGACCTTGAGCCCCTAATGCCATTATTGAAATAGGGAAATCAGACCAATTTGGGCTAACTGAAAAGCAGCAGGAGGCTTTGACTCAGATTGCCACTAAATTGGGTAATTCCTTTGCAGATCGCTGGCCACCTGCGCTGCCATTGTCCGTAGCTGTGCTGAATAAGGAAGCACATGTGACGGCTATACTGATGCAGTGGGATAGCCAAGCAAAACAACCACTAAAAATCTTGGAATGGGTGTTTTTACCATTCAATTTGAACAAATCTGTGACCACGTGAATGGAAGCTATAGCAAAAATCGTGATCAAGGAACAGAAACGGACATTGGAAATTGCAGAAATGGAACCCCAAAATATTCTTCTTCCATTAACAAAGGATTACTTGCAATGGTCATTGCAGAATTCAGACATCTTACAATGGGCCTTGTTGAACTTTCCAGGTTTCATTACCACTCATTTTCCTCCACCTAAGCTTTTTTCTTTGCATCAACAGGTCGAAGAATTACCTTGGTTGTCAAGGCAACCTGTAGAAGGCCTCATGGTTTTCACTGATGCCAGCTGAAAGACTTCTAAAGCAGGTCTTACTTGCATCCGAAGGCAAATAGCTCAGTGAAATCCTTGAGGGACCAGTGTTGCCTTGAGAAGGCTGACTTGAAACAGAGGCTAGGCAAAACTAGATAATAAAATCAGGATTTATTAAAAGGTCCCTAGAATCCACCCTGGGCATTACAGAAGCCTACGCTTCAATAACAACAATATCCCATTTCCATGGAGGGGAGGAGGGGCTTGAAACCCGTAATTGATGATTTAATAAAGAAGGGAACACTAGAGCTTTGCATGTCCAGACATAACACCCCCATTCTGGCCATCAGGCAAACAGACAGGAGTTACAGGCTGGTCCAAGATTTACGGGCAGTCAATGAGCAAACCAGGACCCGCTTTCCCGTAGTCGCCAACCCCTACACCCTCCTAAATCGGGTAACCCCTGATGATATTTATTACAGTGTTGTGGATCTGAAGGACGCGTTTTTTCTATGCCCTCTTGAAGTGGGGAGCAGAGATTATTTTGCTTTCCAATGGGAGGACCCTGAAACAAACCGTAAACAACAGTTAAGGTGGACTGCACTTCCCCAAGGTTTTGTAGATTCCCCAAACTTGTTCGGTCAAGCTTTAGAGCAATTACTGGGACAATTCACCCCCTTAGAGGGAACAAAGATCCTACAGTATGTAGATGATTTACTAGTAGCAGGGAAAAAGGAGGAAGATGTGAGAACGTGCACGATTGCTCTGCTGAACTTTCTAGGGGGGGAGGGGGCTCAAAGTCTCCAAATCCAAATTGCAGTTTACTGAGCCTGAAGTAAAGTATTTGGGACACTGGATCACAAATAGTAAAAAGAAATTGGATCCAGACAGGGTAGCAGGCATCATTGAATTACCTCCTCCACAGACCAAAAGAGAGGTGCGGCAGATCTTAGGACTACTAGGATACTGCAGACAATAGATTGACGAGTATAGTGAAAAAGTAAAGTTCTTATATTAGAAACTGACCACAGATAGAGTAAAATAGACTGATTTAGATGAAATAAAGTTTAAAGAAGTAAAGGAGGCGTTAATGGCAGCTCCAGTACTGAGTCTCCCTGATGTAAAGAGGCAATTTCAGTTGTTTGTGGATGTCAGTAATCACACAGCTCACGGGGTTTTGACACAAGACTGGGCGGGGGACAAGAAACCGGTGGGTTTTGTTTCTAAGCTTTTAGACCCAGTAAGCCGGGGATGGCCCACTTGTCTACAGGCAATAGTAGCTGTGGCCCTGTTAGTAGAAGAATCAAAAAAGGTAACCTTCGGAGCACCACTTGTAGTGTTTACCCCTCATGATATTAGGAGCATACTTCAACAAAAAGCAGAAAAGTGGCTCAGTGATACAAGACTCCTTAAGTATGAGGCTATTTTAATTCAGTCCCCTGAGTTTGAACTCAGGACCACCTCAGCAAAAAATCCAGCACAGTTTTTGTTTGGTGAAGCCTCAGGAGAGCTTATCCAAAGCTGCGCAGAGGTTATAGAAATGCAGACCAAGATAAGATCAGACCTGGAGGAAGAAGAATTAGATGAAGGAGAAAAATGGTTTGTGGATGGTTCGGCAAGGGTAGTAGAAGGGAAAAGAAAGTCTGGCTATGCAATCGTGGATGGTAAATCGGGGGAAGTGGTCGAGTCTAGACCTTTGAGTGCTAACTGGTCAGCACAGGCTTGTGAACTATATGCAGTACTGCAGGGACTAAGAAGACTAAAAGGTGAGAAAAGTACAATCTTTACTGATTCCAAATATGCCTTTGGAGTTGTGCACATGTTTAGAAAGATTTGGGAAGAGAGAGGGCTGATCAGCACTCGAGGAAAGGGATTAGTTCATGAGGAACTAATCTGACAAATCTTAGAGGCTGTCAGAGAACCCAAAGCCGTGGCTATTGTGCACGTCAAGGGACATCAAGCAGGGATGCAATTTCGGACTCAAGGGAATAACCTAGCCAACCAAGAAGCAAAGCGGGTAGCTTTACTAACTATAAGTGTACCTGAGGTTGAAAGGAGAGAAGTGCAGGAATACCCTCCTCACCCTTCCCCACCAGAAATAGAATGGTACAAGAAAATAGGGGGTACCCTGGAAGAGGGAAAGTGGAAGCTACCGGACAGAAGGGAGCTGTTTTCTAAGGAATACAGCTGACAAGTCTTAAAAAGGCTTCATCAACAAACACACTGGGGAGCACGGGCTCTAGCAGACCAATTCCTAAAATTCTTTGGGTGTAGAGGAATATATGAATTAGCAAAGCAGGAAGTCTTAGGATGTATGGTATGTCAGAAAATAAACCGAAGTAACACTCGGCAAAGGTTTCAAGGAGATCGGCCCCTGGCTTTTCAGCCATTTGAAAGGGTACAAGTGGATTTTACTGAGCTACAAAAGGTAAGGAGACACCGGTATCTACTAGTAATTGTTGACCAGCTGCCTCTCTGGGTAGAGGCTTTTCCCAGTGCCCGAGCCACAGCACGAGTTGTAACTAAGGTACTAATAGAAGAAATTATACCCCGATATAGAATCATAGATCACATTGACTCAGATCAAGGAACCCATTTCACGTCTAAAATTACCAAACAACTCTCTGAAACTCTAAGAATCAGGTGGGAATATCATACTCCTTGGCATCCTCAGAGCTCAGGGAGGGTAGAAAGAATGAATCAAACCCTAAAGGCTCAATTAGCAAAATTGATAATTGAGACAAAAATATCTTAGATCAAATGTCTCCCCTTAGCCCTTTTAAACATAAGGACTAAACCTAACTCAGAAACTGGCCTATCACCTTTTGAAATGCTTTATGGAATGCCCTATAGACATGGGATGCCTATAGGACACCCCAGAGCAGAAGATAGGCAAATCCAGCCTTATCTAGTAAAAATTAATAAGAACTTACAGGAGCTGTGAAAACATGGACTGCTAACTCAAAATGCTCCACTGGGATTTGCTATTCATAAAATTCTGCCAGGTGACAAGGTCCTGATCAAAGCCTGGAGGGAAACACCGCTCACTGCTCACTGAGAAGGTCCTTTTCTTGTCCTTCTAGTAACAGATACTGTGATCCGGACAGCTGAGAAGGGGTGGACGCACGCTTCCCGAGTCAAAAAGGTGGAACCCCATGAGGAAAAGCAGAGTAGAAAGTCGCTTCCAGCCCTGGAGAGCTGAAAATCAAGCTTCGCTGAGGCGATAAATGAGCCGCACGATAAGTTGTACAAATCCTGGATGCCGGTGCTACCCATGTATTCACTTTGAATGCGGATATTGTCAGGAGATCTGAGTTGTGCACTGCAGGGGGGGTGTTCTGCCTTTAGGATTGCTGAGAAACAGAGCAGAAACTGACAAATATTGTCTTAGCCCTCGCCACTAGGTTGGGTCTGTTCCAAATTGATTCTCCTGGATGGTATAGGATTTTCATAAAAGGGATAAGGGGAAAATTGGATCTGCGGGCACAGCCATTGGCTATTGAGTGCCACAGGACAAAGAAAGTATCTTGCAGCACGGATACAGTAAAACTGTCCAAGTGGACTGCCTTTAAAAAGAAGTACGTTACGCGACACCACTATGGGACCCCAGATGAATTCCCTGCTGCTGCGAAGATGGCTTACCCTGCCTTTGGTGGCAACCCAACGGGCAAAAGGAGAGGCAGAGGAGTGTTCTGATGGGAGAACCTGACGGTCCTGAGCCTAGCCGTGTTCCAACTGGCCGGGATATCCGCAGCGAGCAAGCTCTGCACTGAAGGGTGCAAACTATGCTTCAAGACGATCCGGGAACAGTAGGTTCCGGAGGCCACGTACAGAGCCCAATATAACTGTTCCAGCAGCAACAGGTACTGTGCCTATAATAATATTTCATTTAAGATGTTTCTAGAAACAAGAAACCTAATTTGTCACAGCCCAAAGGCAGTGGGTAAGAAAATAAGGTCAGTAAAACATGCCCGACTCAAGCGAGAAATCAGAAATTTACAAACTATCCCAGTTTGTAAACAATGTAATTGCACCGTCTGGATTGGGGGCAGAAAAGAGTCTACTTTTGTCTCGTACTATCGGGTAAACAAGCTTTGTTATGACCCAAAACTAATAGGTATGTGTATATTAGACAGAAAAACCTATTGGGTAGGCCAGAACATGAAATATGATAAATTAACCCTGAACACTGAACCTATCGTGTTAGACTTACTAAGAGAAGATGATGAGAGGGTTTGCATGAAGTATGAAAAAACTTTTTGTTTTTCAAAAGATGAGGATGGTGTAAGTCCAGAAAATAAGTTAGAACAGGTTGCCCAAGAATTAAAAAGACAGGAGCTAGAAGCTAGAAAGAAGAAATTAGAGCAAGAGAGACTAAGGACCCTGAGCGAGCATTATGATAGACTAGAAAGACAGAATTGTAATAAGTATAATAGATAAATTCGTGTGGATTTAAGCTACTAATAAGAAGCTACCCGAGAATGTCTCCAAGATTCCAAAGTTCCTAAACACATTTACAACTGTAACGACAAGGCAGAGCAAGAAGATGGCCCATCCATCAAGGGTGGACCCTCACTTCACAGCTCCTCAACATCCGATACCGATCTTAGTGGAGATCCTGGACGATCAGATCACCCCTCCCAAGATGAATTTCGGAAAAAACTATCAAGCAACCTCTTCATGCAGACAAGACTCTTTTAGAAACACAGCATATCTGGACTTTCAATAGACTTAGCCTTAGGGTAAAAAAACTGTATAAAACCCACAGGCTGAAACATAGCAGTGTGGCAGAATTCGGAGGGTACCTTTGTACCGCCACTCTGTCCACCCAACTCTCGATCGAATGTTGTTTCCTTTTTATTGTGGCTTTTATTTCGGTGTTGAAATTGTGTTTAATAAATTTTGTTATTTTATTTTGAATTGGCCTCTAACCATTTATAACAGAATGATGAATGGGGACTGCCAGCTCCTAGTAAAAATCTGTTTATTGACCTAATGCAAGAAATTGCTACCGAACTCAGGTTGACAAACTGCTAGATATGTGGAGGGTTAAAATCAGCTGAGAAATAGCCTTGGAAGGGGGAGGGGCTTGTACCGGAACAATTATTAAAATGGAATGGTTCACAATTAACAAGAACAATGTCTCGTCCCAAGGGATAGATCCTAGATAAAAGAGCAATAAGAACCTTTTGCATTAGAAGGGAAGGGAAAGAATATAGGGACATGGTCGGGTATACACCTTGCATTTCCACCTTAACTGTCAATTCGACAAGCAAGAGCACAATTTGGCAGCCCGAAGCTCCTGCCGGTTACTGGAGTCGAAGGAATGACTCAAATTGTGAGTGGGTAAAAACCGTAGGACTATGCTGGCATAAGCAAGCTGGGGCCAATCCTTATCAATCACTAGAGGACCTAAAAGAATTCTAGAGAGACCCCGGGACATTGATTTTAAAGTAGAAGGCTCCCAGTGAGATATACTGGATATGCGGCACGAAAGCATACAGTGAATTGCCCAAGAGATGGAGAGGGTCTTGTACCCTGGGAATGATCTTACCCTCTTTCTTTACTTTACCAAGGACTGAAACTAGCCTCCTGGGAGCCCCCCTCTACGAGACCCTGAACCAAGAAAAAAGAGAACTAAAACGGGAGCTCCCTCGGGCAGGAAGGAACCATAAGTGGGGAAATGAGGAATAGCCTGCCAAACAAATTATAGAATACTATGGTCCTGCTACCTGGGCGCAGGACGGTAGTTGGGGTTACCGTACCCCAATTTATCTGCTGAACCGGCTCATCAGGTTGCAGGCAGTAGTAGAAATAGTGTCTAACCATACCTCTGATGCCCTGGAGTTGCTGGCAAAACAGCACTCCCAGATGAGAGCTTTTGTTTACCAGAAGAGAACAGCTCTAGACTATCTCCTAGCTGAGGAAGGAGGGGTCTGCAGGAGATTCAATGAATCTGAGTGCTGCATTGAGGTAAATGATTATAGTGAGACTATTAGGGGACTAGCCGCTGAAATAAAAAAGGTGGCACATGTCCCAGTCCAAAAATAGAATTCAATTTTAGAAGGCACATGGTGAGAAAAATTGTTTAGAGGAGCATGGTGGAAAAAGGTGGGGTTTTTTATACTGTGTTGTATTACGGGAATCATATTTTTACCATGTTTAATTTCCTGTCTAATTCGTCTTTCCCAAACTGTAGTCCAAGGTATGCAGATTGCTGCTATGCCCACAGATCCCGAACTAGCCATGGAAAAAACACCACCCGTGCAAAAGATTTATAAGTTAACCAAGAAAGAAAAAAGAAGTAAAGCAGCAGGAGCTCTAGCGAAATTTGAAGCAAGAGAAAGAGAAAACTATAAACAATACAGCACTCAGGTCGTTGAATGCTGAGATGATTATAAAAACAGGTTTGAAATAGAATAGTCGATTTATTTAAAAAGTTTATGTTTAAAATATTGAAGTTAAATATACTCACCGGGGTGATAGAAGGATAGTATCATAAGGGGTAAAATTGAAAAACACTAATTAAATGGTGAAAATAGAAGGGGAGGGATTGTTATAAATATATGTTTAATTCAAGTTTATTCCCTATTAAAATCATTACTTTGTGTAAGTTAAAACTGTATCCAAGAAACAAGATTCCAAACTAAGCCAGCTAATGGCTGGCATACCACGTCTAAGGAACACATTTTCACCTCAATGGAGGGCGGACCAGCTACCGGAGGACACCGATAACTAAGGGCCACCTGGACAGATAACAATCACGAAGGCCCATCAGGACCCAGCCAACCCACCCAACAGACAGAAGATCCAATCAACACACCTTCCCGGAATTTGGAGGCGCCAGAAACCAAGATTTGTAGCCCAACAAACAGGAATAATTTATGGACAGAAAAATCGGTTTTACTGGAAAAACTGCTTTACATGTTATGGACTGTAAAAATCGGATTTACCGGAAAAACTACTTTACATACATACTGTAGACTGTAATCCCATCTGTACAATTCAAAGAAATACCTGAACAATAACATAGCCAGAGGACATTTTTTCCCTATAAATGAACTTTAGAAAGATGAGCAATTCGTGAACCGGGGAAGGGGGCTGCAGGCCAGAGAGTCTGTATTTCACCCTTCTTTTCTTCGACTCACCCAAGACTTCCCGGGTAAGGATTGTATAGGTGATTGTGGCTTTTTCTCGATTTATCACTTTGTTGTTTTTTCCAATAAATTTTCTTAAAGGAAAATATTGGGGAAACTGTCGTTTATAACATTTGGCAACAAAAAAACCTGCTGTGGTTTAAACCTGGTAGACAGCTAAGCCCCACACAGCTGCTCAATCACTCTCCTACAGTAGGAAGGTGGAGACAATTGCAAAAGTCAGAAAACTCATGAGTTGAGGTAAAGAAAGTTTAATTGGGAAAGCAAAAGATGTGCATTCAAGCAAAGCAAAATAAGGAATTAATTCAGTGATTCCCATTGATGCCTTTTTGCTGGTCCTAAATTCATGAGCCAGACACAGAGTGATAAAAAAGGGTTACCTTTATAAGGATCCTTAGGTGCACAGTCCATCAGGTGAAAAACGCCGAAGATGCACACCCAGCACAATGGGTATACAATTTTTATAGGTTTTTCAAATTAGCATATCTGACAAGAATCCCCAATTAGAAGCATAGTTGGTGAGGTAATCCCCCCCAGTTCAACTCTTTTTAGAATTCCCCCTCCTCTAGATAGGGACTAAACTATGTTTGTGAAAATATGTCTCAAAGAACTGGTCTCAACCTTGGTTGCCAGGAATAACCAAGATAGGATAGGAGCCTCAGACACCCAGCTTGGAACCTTTGGAATGTGTTTTGTCTTTCTGCTTATTGAATAGGGTAAGGAAAAGTACTGGAGCTCAGACATCAATACAATAATAGGCTACAGTGTTGCCTTGGGAAGGCTAACCTGAAACAGAGGCTAGGCAAAACTAGAGAGTAAAATCAGGATTTATTAAAAGGTCTCCAGGATCCACCCTGGGCATTACAGAGGCCTAAGCAAGGCTGCACCCAGGGTGGGCTGCAAGTGGTAACAAAGATGGTGCCGCAGTCACGAGATTTTGCCATTTTATAAGTTTAGGTCTATTTGCATATTGGGGTCCAATTGTCCAATTACAGCCCCAGGCCATGAGGTCCCATCCTTCTTGTTCCACCCCTCTTTCCATCGTTGTTTGTGTTCTTGGGCTGAAAGTTGTCCTTGGTCTTCCAGCAGAAATGGATTTGTTTTGTCTAACTGCTCCGTAGAGGGAGCTTAGTACAGTTCCCAATACGAGGCTTCATCCCTAGGCAGCACAGAATCTGAAAATATAAAAGCTAAGGCATCAACAGAGCTACAAATATATGTATAAAGAATACAGTCAATATATACAAGAAAAAAGGAAAAAAAAAATTAATTTTGCATCACCATGGACAGGCAGGTGTTCAGTCATCTCCAGGAGAGCAGGGCCCCATCACAGGCAATGGTTACTTGGGAAGACAAATGCCATCACTCCAAATGTCCCCCCCTCTTCCTCCTTCCTCCAACTTTATATTCAGAGCATGATGCCATTTGGTCTTGAATATCCCTTTGGTTAGTTGGGGTCAGCTGTCCTGGCTGTGTCTCCTCCCAACCTCCCATGCACCCCCAGCCTCCTCCCCAGCATGGCCATACAAGGAACAGAAAATGCCTTGCTTCTGTCTAAGCCCTGCTCAGCAATAACGAAAACATCTCTACATCATCAACACTGTGTTCAGCACAAATCCAAAACACAGCCGCATACCAACCACTGGGAAGAAAATTAAATCTACCCCAGCCAAAACCAGCACTGTGCCACATCTACATGTCTTTTAAATACCTCCAGGGATGGTGACCCTGGGCAGTCTATTACAATACTTGATCTAAACTTCTCTTGTCACAACTTGAAGCCATTTCCTCTTGTCCTATTGCTTGTTACTTGGAAGAAGACACTGACCTCCACCTCACTGAAACCTCCTTTCAGGTTGTTGTAGAAAGCAATAAGGTCACCTCTGACCCTCCTTTTCTCCAGGCTAAACAACCCCAGTTCCTTCAGGTGCTTCTCATCAGGTTTGTGCTCTAGACCCTTCACCACCTTTGTTGTGCTTCTTTTGACACATTCCAGAACCTGAATGTCTTTCTTGTAGTGAGAGTCCTAGAACTGAACACAGGATTTGAGCTGTGGTCTCACCAATACTGAGTACAGTTGGACAATCATTTCCCTAGTCATACTGGCCACACTGTTTCTGATACAAGCCAGGATGCCATTGGCCTTCTTCACTACCTGGGCACACACTGGCTCACGTTCAGCCAGCTGTTGAACAACACACTGTAGTGGTTTTGGTTCGCCAATCTGAGTCACGGCACCAATTAATGTAGTGGGTTGAGTGCTGGCCAAATGCCAGTGCACCCACTAAAATTACTTATTCATTTTCTGCTGTGAGACAAGGATTAGGAGAAGGGCAAAAGCAGGATCAAAACTTAAGAGGATATAAAAAAAACTTTATTAACAGAACTAAAAGAAGAATAATAAAAATCAGAATAAACCTTTAGAATGCTTCTCCTCCCCCCACTTCCTCTTTTCTTTCCCACTGACAACATAAAGAGACACAACCTGGGACTTTTAGTCAGTTTACTACCTCTAAAATAGTCTTTCTTCAGTTCACTTAGGGAGAGGAGTCTCTCTTGCCATGCCATGGAGACTTCTCCACAAGAAACAGTTCTCTTGTGGTTTTAATTTTCATGAATAGCAGCCACCCAGAAATCTACAATCATGAAGTCCCTCCTTCTTTTGGTACTCTTCCCATGACTACCACCATGGGTCATCTCAGCTTATTGGAGTGCAATTTTAAGGATGAGCTATTCTAGCATAGAAATAAAAGTTCTCTTCATCCATCTCTGGGAACAGAGGTCTTCTATCCCTAGGGCAAGGTTTCTAATCTCTCTCATCTCTCTCTCTATTCAAGCTTCTCATTGAATCACAGCTACTTCGACATCTGCTTGCTTCAGCATGGGTGCCTCTGCTCACGGCTGTGGTTAGAATGCTACATCCCCTCAATGCATTCCATGAGTTACAGGGAAAAGAGTCTGAGGTATCAATTATATCTTCACCATAGCCTTATAAGAGAATTTCAGCCCAAGGCTAAGGCACCTCCTCATTCTCCTCCCATCTGGGATTTGACTCTTTCTTCACTGACCTTGGTGTCTCCATGTTGTTTTCTTTACATGTCTTCATCCTTTCCTTTTCTCTTACTCAAGAGAGGATTGATGTCTGTAAGTTTCATCTGTGCACTGAAAGAGTTAATATCTCACCCAGGCCTTGTATTAGGAAATGGCCTTTCGCAGTTGGTCACATGATCTCTGTCAGGCAGTGGCCGGAGCTGTTTATGGTGGAGGATTTTTTGGTGACTGTGCTGGGGGGGGAGCGGCTAGGATCTCAGCAACCAGGCTAGGACTCATTTCTGTAAAAAACAGGAAGTAAAAGAAAAATTTTCGCTGTTTTTTCCTCTATTAAATATGGTTTATGGAGGTGGTTCTAGCTTCTCTAATTGGTTAATTGGTATATCAGTCCTTAAAGCCAGCTAGCAATTGGCTCTGCCAAGCATGGAGGAAGCTGTAATGCTTTCCACAGGGGTGGTCACTTCTATGGTTGACCTTTTTCTTCCTTACCGAAAAAATTCAATCAAGGCAAACCCAGGACATACAACCAGGGCCTTTTCTGCTGGGCTGCTTTCCAGGCACTCCTCCTCAAGCCTGTAGGGCTGCATGGGGTTGTTGTGACCCAAGTGTGGGATCTTGGCCTTGTTGAACCTCATACAATTGGCCTTGTCCCATTGCTCCATGTGAGAAATGATTGCTCACTTTAAAATTTTCAAAGGTTTGTTGAACCTCAACAAACACAAAAAAGGACTGAATAAGGAAAAAGGGCAGCACTGGGACCATGGCTGACTGCCAGTGGCTCATCCAAAAAAATGTCTGCTCTGCCTTTTATACCCCTGGTGTTGCATCAGCCAACCCTGGCCCCTCCCAAAGTCTACCAGTCAACTCTTCTTCGCCGTCCATTGGTGGAGACTTTCTTGCAACTTGATTGGAGGTGAGGTGTTGTCATGCCACACCTCTCCCAACTACAGGCTTTCCCCATTCCTAACTACCCCATGAAGGGGCACATGTACATGCCCATTCTCCACATGTCCCTGACAACCTTGGCAATCAAGGCTGTCCGGTGGCAATAATACAGAGGGGGGGAAAGGGGACTATAGGTAGAACAGAGGGTTTCCAAACAACAAACTACAATAACATAACCATGCATCAACAAAACTTCTCTTAACATACACACAATATTCATCCCTTAATAGTGAGAGCCAGTCATCATATTACCCATCTATAACACTCCAACCTGTCCAGATTTCTCTGCAGATCCTTCCTACCCTCAAGCAGATCAACACTCCCACCCAACTTGGTGTAATCTGCAAACCTACTTGTCAGAACCCAGGACACCTCTCCAGCCGCCCTGGGTGGTCCGGGACCCCAGCAGGGGGTCCTGAGACCCTGGCACAAAAACAAAAATACCAGTGCCTTCCATTTTAGCCCATGGGAGCCATTACCAACATTATATGAAGAATTACAAGTCACAAGAGTTTGACTAGAGTAATAAGTAGCTTATCACCGGGTGGTAATGTGGAATTTTGGGGGTTCATAAAGGAGGTTCAAGGAGGCAAGATGGAGGAATTTGGGTGTGTCCCTGTCCTTCTCTTTCTTCTTCTCCTTGTCCTCCATCTTCTGCTGTGATGGTGACACGTTTGGATTGGTTTAGTGTAGAGGTGCACTGTCTAACATAGGTGATAGGTATTGGTATAGTATTATAAACATATTGCACGTAACATTTAGTATAAAAGATAACAACTGCCCTTGAGCTGGGCAGTTACCCACAAACAGCGCTGTAGCTAGTATCCACGCCGGGTGAGAAAGAATGTACGCAGATAAGAGACAATAAACAACTTCTGAGAAAGAAACCGACGCATCCTGCCTCTCTCTTCTGGCACCGGGGGCTCGGGAAAAGGACTTTAACAACATTCTCGGAAGGCTATCAGCCCGGGATCCAAGACTACTGAGGGTGCACTCAATCCCCTTGTCCGAATCATTGACAGTTATTAAACCGGACTGGCCCCAATACTGAGTCCTAAGGAACACCACTTGTGAGTGGCCACCAACTGGATGTAACTCCATTAACCATCACTCTCTGGGTTCAACTGCCCAGCCAGCTTTTTACCCAGCAAAAAATATATCCATTCAAGCCATGAACAGTCAGTTTCTCCAGGAGAATGCTGTGGGAGACTGTCAAAGGCTTTGCTAAAGTCTAGGTAAACAACATCCACAGTTTTTCCCTCATCCACTATTGGGGCATCTTGCCATACAAGATCAGGTTAGTGAAGCAGGACCTACCTTTCCTAAATCCATGCTGACTGGGCCTTATCACCTGGTTGTCCTGTACATGCCATGTGATGGCACTCAAGATGATCTGTTCCATGATCTTCTCCAGCACTGAGGTCAGACTGACAGGCCTGTACTTCCCCAGATCCTCCTTCTGACCTTTCTTGTAGATGGGCGTCACTTTTGCTAAACTCCAGTCTTCGGGGACCTCCCTGATTAGCCAGGACTGGTGATAAATTATTCAAAATGGCTTGGTTAGCACTTCTGTCAGCTTCCTCAGTACCCTTGTGCAGGAGATCAGGACATCTGAACACACAACCAATATGATTGAGCAGAAGCAAATTTATTGTTTACATTAAACTACAGTTATAGATTCTAAGCTGCTTGTTCACGCGTTCATGCATCATCTCATTGGCTGCCTCTCCTTGTCCATGTGTCCAGCATGCATCCTTCAGGACACCTAATTGGTCAAAGTCCATCATCATGTTGTGCCTCCTTTATCTAGGTTTTGCATTCTTGGTAGTCAGTTTCTCAGGCTCTTCTTTTCTTATTTTAGTCCTGTTGTTGTCTCAGTAACCTTGATGAATTCCTGAGAGTTCTGATAACAAAAACTACAGGTGGTTTGTTAAGATTACTTACAAACAGTTTGGCTGGTACACAGAATGGCCTAAGTTATTCAAATACATCACTACAATTCCCCCTTCATTTTCTTGCACCAGCCAAACTACTGCATTTTCTGCCAAGCTAGTCACCAATTTTATAATGCATGGAATAATACAAAGCAAAAAAATAATGAAAATTAATATTAGCAAAGCTCCCTTTGTGATATCTTTCAACCACCCAGTGATTCCCCGCTTCTCAAAGCATTTATCCAAACCCCAGTCATTAACAGTCAACTTCTTCATGTTATGTTGTAATTGCTTGAGTTTCCTGTGGATGGATGCAGAATGGTCAGAGGTTCATGCAACACATTCCCTCAAAATCTTCACACCTGTGCCCATTAGCTAATAGCAAGAAGTCGATAGCAGCCCTGTTTTGCAGCATGCCATGTCTACTATCTACGTCAGCAAGCATCTGATTTATAATAGCTGAGGTGATATTTAATTGCGTAACTGTCCAACATTCCAACTTATTAAGAGTAGTCAAAGCTTGAGCAGCAGCAATACCTGGTGCAAGGATTGATGATATTATCTGTGCTGGAGTGCCCCAAAACTCTACATTATCCTTACAATTAGGTCCCAGGCTTGTGATTGCTCTTTTAGCTCTTTTGCTATGTCTCGCTCTCCAGATTGTCTGATTTAGCAACTCATTCTTGCTAGGGGCAAACATGGTTAGTTCCCCTAAATAACAAGGTCCACCAAATGCATTACTCAGGATTGCAGGCCATGCCCTATCTCCACAGATTTAAAAGACACCTGATGGAAGCATTCTGACAGTTGCATTTTCACCAGTACTTACAGGATAAGTCCAATTTCGGCAATATTTAGTCAGGTCCTGATACCATGGGGAATTGGGATTAAGGATAACACTATTATTTTTGCGACGTGGGACTAGGACATTGCTCATATCAGTTGATCTTGGATCTAAAAAGTAATTAAAAAACAAACAATAATTTCTAGGTACCGATCCTAACAGATCCAGCTCTTGAGGCTCTAATCCACTCTGATTCAGTGATCGTGCTATCATACCTGCTTTAAAGCCTTCACCGTTTGGCCTAACTCCCAGTCTTTTGCACATGTCCAATTTTGTCCTACCTTTGTTTATGTTACACCAGCAATTCTCTGTACTAGATCTATTTGCTCCCACATATGGTCTTCCTCCAACTCCTACCCATCTTGTAAAACCTGTAAAGTTACTTATGGGGATACCAATTAAACATGTACGAAAAGGATCTCCTGGCATGGCTAAGGATAAGCAAAAGGAATCCACCCCAGTTGCATTAGCCCAAGTAAGCCACATATTCTATCGATGCCATCCTGGTGGGTTAATTTCTTCTGCACTACAGATGTTGCCACATAATACAAGTAATAGAGGAAAAAACTCAGAAACCCACATCTCTAATTTGTGACTATTCTTCATCCTTATCCTTGGCAAAAAACCCTTCCCCTATAAGATTAGGAGAAAAAAATCCAACCTGACTGTGCCTCTCGCTCTTTGTACCTTTCTCCTATCCCTTCTCCTTTGATTCTCCTTCTCCCACCTATGCTTGGTCTGTTCCCACTGATCAGGTCTAACACCCCAAGTCCCAGGAATAAATATTCCCTTTCCACATTCAATAGCCTTAACCTTATTTGCCTTCTCTTTTTTCTTGAGCTTCGGAAGTTCATTATGATACCACTGAAAAGCCTGCACTAGATGGTCCTTAGCTTCAAACAAACTCAATGCCTCTCGACAGGTTTCAGGAGAATTAACAGTTATTCCTGTCACCTGGGATAACAACACCCATGTATTAAATTCGTGAGAGTGTCAATGTCTGCGTTCCATACACATGGGAAAACTGTCTCCTTTAAACTGATGCTACCTGTCAGGTCCACACCCCACACATTCTAACCTTGTAGCGGCGCGTTTTCTATTTTTTATTTATTATTAATATTAATTTGTTCTGTAATGGTTTAGTCCATGTTCCCCCTATTCCCTCTCCCAGATGTTTACCCCCTGCACTTGTTTGTGCAGCAGCTGTGCCTGTCCATCTCTGGGAAGGACTCTCCCCTCTTTCCAGAAGGATCGGGGGAAGTCAGTCCCTGATTGGAACAGGCTAGGAAATCCCCCACCCCTCGTTTTCTATTCATTGTCTGTGTTCCATCCCCTCTCCCCTGATTGGTTTTCCCTCTTGTGTCCGCCCCTTTCCCTGGTCCCTTATAATCAATTACCCGGTCCCCATTAGCCACTTCGTCGGCTGTCAGCACTTCGTCGGCTGTCAGCATGCCGACCAGGTGCAGAGGAACAATAAAAGCCAACCTGTAGCACAGCCATGAAGTCTCCTTTTCCTACCTTCATCGTAGCCTCACCAACAGCTCTCGTGTAGCTCCTGACCCACCGGGGGGTGGTGGCCAGTCCGCCTGCTACTGCCTAACCAGAGCTGAAACGATTCCCAACCAGGGCGGCCGGGACTAGCTGGGAAGCCATTCCCAGCAGGCACAGGGAATCGGTTCATAACCTCATCCAGGGATAGCAAAAATATTCACAGTTCTGAGGACAACTGATGCTTTCAGGTAGTGCTGGTTGTTAGTTCATTTGCAATATTAGTAATCATTGTCCTTCTCAAGCCAAAGGCAAACCCATTTCGCTGGTATCCATCGGGGTCCTTTGTCTGTAATGACACAAGCATAACTCCTCCCCCATATAATTAGATCTACAGGTCCTTCCCATAACCCTGTCATAGGATTCTTAAAACGAACTTTTGGCCGATGCTGTATCAATTCAGAATCCTGCTGCAAACCTGAGTAATGTGTTAATGCAGGTGGTTCATTATGATTACATACTAACCATAAATGATTTATGACATAAACTGCTTTCAACACTCTGTCCTGTGGGCTCAGCCCATCATGCCCCATTTTTTGTTTATCAAGCAGTCCTTTCAGTGCCTGGTGTGTTCTTTCCATAATAGCTTGTCCTGTAGAGTTACCTGGAATTCCTGTGCTATGCTTCACTCCCAAACGAGCCAAGAAGTTTTGGGTTCGTTGGGCTGCATACCCTGGCTCATTGTCTGTCTTTATTTCCTGAGGCAGACCCATCACAGCAAAACAGCCTCGCAAGTGTCAAATGACAAAATGAGATCCCTCGCTTGTCACGGGAGTGGCCCAAACCACGGCAGAATAAGTATCTATGGTTACGTGAATGCGCTTGAAACAACCAAAAGAAGCATAAATAGTTACATAAGTTTGGCATAACTGCAAGGGCCCAAGGCCACGAGGGTTGACACCAGGACCCAATCCGCCAATCATACCCTGGCATTGCGGACAAGTTGAGACAATTCCTTGAGCATCTTGTAATGATATTCCAAATTGTTTATGTAAAACTTTTGCCCCTTAGTGAAAAAACTCGTGAGCCCTTCTGGCCTGACTGAATTTATCAATGTTGGGAGAAACAGAGGCCCAAAGTGTCGCCACCAATTGGTCAGCCTTCTTATTTCCTAAGGCCAGACCTTCCATCAAGCCAGAGTGACTCTGTATGTGGGTAATAAAATAAACCTGTTTGCAAGAATTAAGTAATTGCCACAGCTGCAAAAAAAGTTGCCATAACTGCCTGTTTTGAATTTCCTTTAGAAATGCTTACTCCATGTGCTCGACAACACCTACAACATAAAGGGAGTCAGAAACAATGTTAATGGGATTATTTAGCCATTTTTCAAACATTCTGATTACAGCATGTAATTCCAGAACCTGTAAAGAATCTCCTGTTGATGCCTTAGCTTTTATATTTTCAGATTCTGTGCTGCCTAGGGATGAAGCCTCGTATTGGGAACTGTACTAAGCTCCCTCTACGGAGCAGTTAGACAAAACAAATCCATTTCTGCTGGAAGACCAAGGACAACTTTCAGCCCAAGAACACAAACAACGATGGAAAGAGGGGTGGAACAAGAAGGATGGGACCTCATGGCCTGGGGCTGTAATTGGACAATTGGACCCCAATATGCAAATAGACCTAAACTTATAAAATGGCAAAATCTCGTGACTGCGGCACCATCTTTGTTACCACTTGCAGCCCACCCTGGGTGCAGCCTTGCTTAGGCCTCTGTAATGCCCAGGGTGGATCCTGGAGACCTTTTAATAAATCCTGATTTTACTCTCTAGTTTTGCCTAGCCTCTGTTTCAGGTTAGCCTTCCCAAGGCAACACTGTAGCCTATTATTGTATTGATGTCTGAGCTCCAGTACTTTTCCTTACCCTATTCAATAAGCAGAAAGACAAAACACATTCCAAAGGTTCCAAGCTGGGTGTCTGAGGCTCCTATCCTATCTTGGTTATTCCTGGCAACCAAGGTTGAGACCAGTTCTTTGAGACATATTTTCACAAACATAGTTTAGTCCCTATCTAGAGGAGGGGGAATTCTAAAAAGAGTTGAACTGGGGGGGATTACCTCACCAACTATGCTTCTAATTGGGGATTCTTGTCAGATATGCTAATTTGAAAAACCTATAAAAATTGTATACCCATTGTGCTGGGTGTGCATCTTCGGCGTTTTTCACCTGATGGACTGTGCACCTAAGGATCCTTATAAAGGTAACCCTTTTTTATCACTCTGTGTCTGGCTCATGAATTTAGGACCAGCAAAAAGGCATCAATGGGAATCACTGAATTAATTCCTTATTTTGCTTTGCTTGAATGCACATCTTTTGCTTTCCCAATTAAACTTTCTTTACCTCAACTCATGAGTTTTCTGACTTTTGCAATTGTCTCCACCTTCCTACTGTAGGAGAGTGATTGAGCAGCTGTGTGGGGCTTAGCTGTCTACCAGGTTTAAACCACAGCAGGTTTTTTTGTTGCCAAATGTTATAAACGACAGTTTCCCCAATATTTTCCTTTAAGAAAATTTATTGGAAAAAACAACAAAGTGATAAATCGAGAAAAAGCCACAATCACCTATACAATCCTTACCCGGGAAGTCTTGGGTGAGTCGAAGAAAAGAAGGGTGAAATACAGACTCTCTGGCCTGCAGCCCCTTTCCCCGGTTCACCATTTGTCCATCTTTCTCAAGTTCATTTATAGGGAAAAAATGTCCTCTGGCTATGTTATTGTTCAGGTATTTCTTTGAATTGTACAGATGGGATTACAGTCCACAGTATGTATGTAAAGTAGTTTTTCCGGTAAATCCGACTTTTACAGTCCATAATATGCAAGGCAGTTTTTCCAGTAAAACCAGTTTTTCTGTCCATACATTATTCCTGTTTGTTGGGCTACAAATCTTGGTTCCTGGCGCCTCCGAATTCCGGGAAGGTGTGTTGATTGGATCTTCTGTCTGTTGGGTGGGTTGGCTGGGTCCTGATGGGCCTTCGTGATCGTTATCTGTCCAGGTGGCCCTTAGTTATCGGTGTCCTCTGGTAGCTGGTCCGCCCTCCATTGAGGTGAAAATGTGTTCCTTAGACGTGGTATGCCAGCCATTAGCTGGCTTAGTTTGGAATCCTGTTTCTTGGATACAGTTTTAACTTACACAAAGTAATGATTTTAATAGGGAATAAACTCGAATTAAACATATATTTATAACAATCCCTCCCCTTCTATTTTCACCATTTAATTAGTGTTTTTCAATTTTACCCCTTATGATACTATCCTTCTATCACCCCGGTGAGTATATTTAACTTCAATATTTTAAACATAAACTTTTTAAATAAATCGACTATTCTATTTCAAACCTGTTTTTATAATCATCTCAGCATTCAACGACCTGAGTGCTGTATTGTTTATAGTTTTCTCTTTCTCTTGCTTCAAATTTCGCTAGAGCTCCTGCTGCTTTACTTCTTTTTTCTTTCTTGGTTAACTTATAAATCTTTTGCACGGGTGGTGTTTTTTTCCATGGCTAGTTCCGGATCTGTGGGCATAGCAGCAATCTGCATACCTTGGACTACAGTTTGGGAAAGACGAATTAGACAGGAAATTAAACATGGTAAAAATATGATTCCCGTAATACAACACAGTATAAAAAACCCCACCTTTTTCCACCATGCTCCTCTAAACAATTTTTCTCACCATGTGCCTTCTAAAATTGAATTCTATTTTTGGACTGGGACATGTGCCACCTTTTTTATTTCAGCGGCTAGTCCCCTAATAGTCTCACTATAATCATTTACCTCAATGCAGCACTCAGATTCATTGAATCTCCTGCAGACCCCTCCTTCCTCAGCTAGGAGATAGTCTAGAGCTGTTCTCTTCTGGTAAACAAAAGCTCTCATCTGGGAGTGCTGTTTTGCCAGCAACTCCAGGGCATCAGAGGTATGGTTAGACACTATTTCTACTACTGCCTGCAACCTGATGAGCCGGTTCAGCAGATAAATTGGGGTACGGTAACCCCAACTACCGTCCTGCGCCCAGGTAGCAGGACCATAGTATTCTATAATTTGTTTGGCAGGCTATTCCTCATTTCCCCACTTATGGTTCCTTCCTGCCCGAGGGAGCTCCCGTTTTAGTTCTCTTTTTTCTTGGTTCAGGGTCTCGTAGAGGGGGGCTCCCAGGAGGCTAGTTTCAGTCCTTGGTAAAGTAAAGAAAGAGGGTAAGATCATTCCCAGGGTACAAGACCCTCTCCATCTCTTGGGCAATTCACTGTATGCTTTCGTGCCGCATATCCAGTATATCTCACTGGGAGCCTTCTACTTTAAAATCAATGTCCCGGGGTCTCTCTAGAATTCTTTTAGGTCCTCTAGTGATTGATAAGGATTGGCCCCAGCTTGCTTATGCCAGCATAGTCCTACGGTTTTTACCCACTCACAATTTGAGTCATTCCTTCGACTCCAGTAACCGGCAGGAGCTTCGGGCTGCCAAATTGTGCTCTTGCTTGTCGAATTGACAGTTAAGGTGGAAATGCAAGGTGTATACCCGACCATGTCCCTATATTCTTTCCCTTCCCTTCTAATGCAAAAGGTTCTTATTGCTCTTTTATCTAGGATCTATCCCTTGGGACGAGACATTGTTCTTGTTAATTGTGAACCATTCCATTTTAATAATTGTTCCGGTACAAGCCCCTCCCCCTTCCAAGGCTATTTCTCAGCTGATTTTAACCCTCCACATATCTAGCAGTTTGTCAACCTGAGTTCGGTAGCAATTTCTTGCATTAGGTCAATAAACAGATTTTTACTAGGAGCTGGCAGTCCCCATTCATCATTCTGTTATAAATGGTTAGAGGCCAATTCAAAATAAAATAACAAAATTTATTAAACACAATTTCAACACCGAAATAAAAGCCACAATAAAAAGGAAACAACATTCGATCGAGAGTTGGGTGGACAGAGTGGCGGTACAAAGGTACCCTCCGAATTCTGCCACACTGCTATGTTTCAGCCTGTGGGTTTTATACAGTTTTTTTACCCTAAGGCTAAGTCTATTGAAAGTCCAGATATGCTGTGTTTCTAAAAGAGTCTTGTCTGCATGAAGAGGTTGCTTGATAGTTTTTTCCGAAATTCATCTTGGGAGGGGTGATCTGATCGTCCAGGATCTCCACTAAGATCGGTATCGGATGTTGAGGAGCTGTGAAGTGAGGGTCCACCCTTGATGGATGGGCCATCTTCTTGCTCTGCCTTGTCGTTACAGTTGTAAATGTGTTTAGGAACTTTGGAATCTTGGAGACATTCTCGGGTAGCTTCTTATTAGTAGCTTAAATCCACACGAATTTATCTATTATACTTATTACAATTCTGTCTTTCTAGTCTATCATAATGCTCGCTCAGGGTCCTTAGTCTCTCTTGCTCTAATTTCTTCTTTCTAGCTTCTAGCTCCTGTCTTTTTAATTCTTGGGCAACCTGTTCTAACTTATTTTCTGGACTTACACCATCCTCATCTTTTGAAAAACAAAAAGTTTTTTCATACTTCATGCAAACCCTCTCATCATCTTCTCTTAGTAAGTCTAACACGATAGGTTCAGTGTTCAGGGTTAATTTATCATATTTCATGTTCTGGCCTACCCAATAGGTTTTTCTGTCTAATATACACATACCTATTAGTTTTTGGGTCATAACAAAGCTTGTTTACCCGATAGTACGAGACAAAAGTAGACTCTTTTCTGCCCCCAATCCAGACGGTGCAATTACATTGTTTACAAACTGGGATAGTTTGTAAATTTCTGATTTCTCGCTTGAGTCGGGCATGTTTTACTGACCTTATTTTCTTACCCACTGCCTTTGGGCTGTGACAAATTAGGTTTCTTGTTTCTAGAAACATCTTAAATGAAATATTATTATAGGCACAGTACCTGTTGCTGCTGGAACAGTTATATTGGGCTCTGTACGTGGCCTCCGGAACCTACTGTTCCCGGATCGTCTTGAAGCATAGTTTGCACCCTTCAGTGCAGAGCTTGCTCGCTGCGGATATCCCGGCCAGTTGGAACACGGCTAGGCTCAGGACCGTCAGGTTCTCCCATCAGAACACTCCTCTGCCTCTCCTTTTGCCCGTTGGGTTGCCACCAAAGGCAGGGTAAGCCATCTTCGCAGCAGCAGGGAATTCATCTGGGGTCCCATAGTGGTGTCGCGTAACGTACTTCTTTTTAAAGGCAGTCCACTTGGACAGTTTTACTGTATCCGTGCTGCAAGATACTTTCTTTGTCCTGTGGCACTCAATAGCCAATGGCTGTGCCCGCAGATCCAATTTTCCCCTTATCCCTTTTATGAAAATCCTATACCATCCAGGAGAATCAATTTGGAACAGACCCAACCTAGTGGCGAGGGCTAAGACAATATTTGTCAGTTTCTGCTCTGTTTCTCAGCAATCCTAAAGGCAGAACACCCCCCCTGCAGTGCACAACTCAGATCTCCTGACAATATCCGCATTCAAAGTGAATACATGGGTAGCACCGGCATCCAGGATTTGTACAACTTATCGTGCGGCTCATTTATCGCCTCAGCGAAGCTTGATTTTCAGCTCTCCAGGGCTGGAAGCGACTTTCTACTCTGCTTTTCCTCATGGGGTTCCACCTTTTTGACTCGGGAAGCGTGCGTCCACCCCTTCTCAGCTGTCCGGATCACAGTATCTGTTACTAGAAGGACAAGAAAAGGACCTTCTCAGTGAGCAGTGAGCGGTGTTTCCCTCCAGGCTTTGATCAGGACCTTGTCACCTGGCAGAATTTTATGAATAGCAAATCCCAGTGGAGCATTTTGAGTTAGCAGTCCATGTTTTCACAGCTCCTGTAAGTTCTTATTAATTTTTACTAGATAAGGCTGGATTTGCCTATCTTCTGCTCTGGGGTGTCCTATAGGCATCCCATGTCTATAGGGCATTCCATAAAGCATTTCAAAAGGTGATAGGCCAGTTTCTGAGTTAGGTTTAGTCCTTATGTTTAAAAGGGCTAAGGGGAGACATTTGATCTAAGATATTTTTGTCTCAATTATCAATTTTGCTAATTGAGCCTTTAGGGTTTGATTCATTCTTTCTACCCTCCCTGAGCTCTGAGGATGCCAAGGAGTATGATATTCCCACCTGATTCTTAGAGTTTCAGAGAGTTGTTTGGTAATTTTAGACGTGAAATGGGTTCCTTGATCTGAGTCAATGTGATCTATGATTCTATATCGGGGTATAATTTCTTCTATTAGTACCTTAGTTACAACTCGTGCTGTGGCTCGGGCACTGGGAAAAGCCTCTACCCAGAGAGGCAGCTGGTCAACAATTACTAGTAGATACCGGTGTCTCCTTACCTTTTGTAGCTCAGTAAAATCCACTTGTACCCTTTCAAATGGCTGAAAAGCCAGGGGCCGATCTCCTTGAAACCTTTGCCGAGTGTTACTTCGGTTTATTTTCTGACATACCATACATCCTAAGACTTCCTGCTTTGCTAATTCATATATTCCTCTACACCCAAAGAATTTTAGGAATTGGTCTGCTAGAGCCCGTGCTCCCCAGTGTGTTTGTTGATGAAGCCTTTTTAAGACTTGTCAGCTGTATTCCTTAGAAAACAGCTCCCTTCTGTCCGGTAGCTTCCACTTTCCCTCTTCCAGGGTACCCCCTATTTTCTTGTACCATTCTATTTCTGGTGGGGAAGGGTGAGGAGGGTATTCCTGCACTTCTCTCCTTTCAACCTCAGGTACACTTATAGTTAGTAAAGCTACCCGCTTTGCTTCTTGGTTGGCTAGGTTATTCCCTTGAGTCCGAAATTGCATCCCTGCTTGATGTCCCTTGACGTGCACAATAGCCACGGCTTTGGGTTCTCTGACAGCCTCTAAGATTTGTCAGATTAGTTCCTCATGAACTAATCCCTTTCCTCGAGTGCTGATCAGCCCTCTCTCTTCCCAAATCTTTCTAAACATGTGCACAACTCCAAAGGCATATTTGGAATCAGTAAAGATTGTACTTTTCTCACCTTTTAGTCTTCTTAGTCCCTGCAGTACTGCATATAGTTCACAAGCCTGTGCTGACCAGTTAGCACTCAAAGGTCTAGACTCGACCACTTCCCCCGATTTACCATCCACGATTGCATAGCCAGACTTTCTTTTCCCTTCTACTACCCTTGCCGAACCATCCACAAACCATTTTTCTCCTTCATCTAATTCTTCTTCCTCCAGGTCTGATCTTATCTTGGTCTGCATTTCTATAACCTCTGCGCAGCTTTGGATAAGCTCTCCTGAGGCTTCACCAAACAAAAACTGTGCTGGATTTTTTGCTGAGGTGGTCCTGAGTTCAAACTCAGGGGACTGAATTAAAATAGCCTCATACTTAAGGAGTCTTGTATCACTGAGCCACTTTTCTGCTTTTTGTTGAAGTATGCTCCTAATATCATGAGGGGTAAACACTACAAGCGGTGCTCCGAAGGTTACCTTTTTTGATTCTTCTACTAACAGGGCCACAGCTACTATTGCCTGTAGACAAGTGGGCCATCCCCGGCTTACTGGGTCTAAAAGCTTAGAAACAAAACCCACCGGTTTCTTGTCCCCCGCCCAGTCTTGTGTCAAAACCCCGTGAGCTGTGTGATTACTGACATCCACAAACAACTGAAATTGCCTCCTTACATCAGGGAGACTCAGTACTGGAGCTGCTATTAACGCCTCCTTTACTTCTTAAACTTTATTTCATCTAAATCAGTCTATTTTACTCTATCTGTGGTCAGTTTCTAATATAAGAACTTTACTTTTTCACTATACTCGTCAATCTATTGTCTGCAGTATCCTAGTAGTCCTAAGATCTGCCGCACCTCTCTTTTGGTCTGTGGAGGAGGTAATTCAATGATGCCTGCTACCCTGTCTGGATCCAATTTCTTTTTACTATTTGTGATCCAGTGTCCCAAATACTTTACTTCAGGCTCAGTAAACTGCAATTTGGATTTGGAGACTTTGAGCCCCCTCCCCCCCTAGAAAGTTCAGCAGAGCAATCGTGCACGTTCTCACATCTTCCTCCTTTTTCCCTGCTACTAGTAAATCATCTACATACTGTAGGATCTTTGTTCCCTCTAAGGGGGTGAATTGTCCCAGTAATTGCTCTAAAGCTTGACCGAACAAGTTTGGGGAATCTACAAAACCTTGGGGAAGTGCAGTCCACCTTAACTGTTGTTTACGGTTTGTTTCAGGGTCCTCCCATTGGAAAGCAAAATAATCTCTGCTCCCCACTTCAAGAGGGCATAGAAAAAACGCGTCCTTCAGATCCACAACACTGTAATAAATATCATCAGGGGTTACCCGATTTAGGAGGGTGTAGGGGTTGGCGACTACGGGAAAGCGGGTCCTGGTTTGCTCATTGACTGCCCGTAAATCTTGGACCAGCCTGTAACTCCTGTCTGTTTGCCTGATGGCCAGAATGGGGGTGTTATGTCTGGACATGCAAAGCTCTAGTGTTCCCTTCTTTATTAAATCATCAATTACGGGTTTCAAGCCCCTCCTCCCCTCCATGGAAATGGGATATTGTTGTTATTGAAGCGTAGGCTTCTGTAATGCCCAGGGTGGATTCTAGGGACCTTTTAATAAATCCTGATTTTATTATCTAGTTTTGCCTAGCCTCTGTTTCAAGTCAGCCTTCTCAAGGCAACACTGGTCCCTCAAGGATTTCACTGAGCTATTTGCCTTCGGATGCAAGTAAGACCTGCTTTAGAAGTCTTTCAGCTGGCATCAGTGAAAACCATGAGGCCTTCTACAGGTTGCCTTGACAACCAAGGTAATTCTTCGACCTGTTGATGCAAAGAAAAAAGCTTAGGTGGAGGAAAATGAGTGGTAATGAAACCTGGAAAGTTCAACAAGGCCCATTGTAAGATGTCTGAATTCTGCAATGACCATTGCAAGTAATCCTTTGTTAATGGAAGAAGAATATTTTGGGGTTCCATTTCTGCAATTTCCAATGTCCGTTTCTGTTCCTTGATCACGATTTTTGCTATAGCTTCCATTCACGTGGTCACAGATTTGTTCAAATTGAATGGTAAAAACACCCATTCCAAGATTTTTAGTGGTTGTTTTGCTTGGCTATCCCACTGCATTAGTATAGCCATCACATGTGCTTCCTTATTCAGCACAGCTACGGACAATGGCAGCGCAGGTGACCAGCGATCTGCAAAGGAATTACCCAATTTAGTGGCAATCTGAGTCAAAGCCTCCTGCTGCTTTTCAGTTAGCTCATGCAGCAAATTGGCCTGATTACCCCCTCTCAATAATGGCATTAGGGGCTCAAGGTCTTCATTAGTTATAGCACAGGTGGTACGGAATCCACTGTATGTCTACAATTAGCTTTTGAGCATCTGTCAAAGTCAGAATTTCTGTACAAATAGTTACTTTTTGGGGATGAATTTGGGCTTCAGTAATAATCATTCCCAAATATTTCCATGGGGCCTGTTGTTGAACCTTCTCAGGGGCAATTTGAAGACCTGCAGTTTGCAATTGTTGCTGTAAGGCAGGTAGCAGGTTTGCTGAGTCCAAGTGTTCTCCTGCTATCAGAATATCATCCATGTAATGATAGATACTGTGGGTACTGTTTTCTCAGTGGGGCTAGCGCCCAAGCAACATAGATCTGACACATCACAGGCGAGTTTCTCATCCCCTGGGGTAATACAGCCCATTGATACATCTTTGCTAGTTCTGCCTTATTATTGGATGGCACTGAGAAGGCAAACTTCTCACTATTGTCCTCATGCAGAGGAATTGTGAAAAAAACCAGCCTTTTAGGTCAATAATTAACAGTTGCCAATTCACAGGTAATGTTGCTGGTGAGGGTAGACCAGCCTGCAAGGATCCCATATCCTGCATTGCCGAATTAATAACTCGAAGGTCATGTAATAACCTCAATTTTCCTGATTTTTTAGGAATTGTAAAAATGGGTGTGTTCCAGGGGCTCGTAGAGGGTATTATATGCCCCTTCTTCAATAGCTCATCAACCAATTCTGTAACATGGGCAAGCTTTTCTTTGGACAGTGACCATTAATCAATCTGTATGGGGGTTTCTGTTAACTGCTTCAATTTCAGGATTGGCTGCCCCTCAATGGCCGCAGCTAAAAACCCTCATTAGTAGGGCAGAAACCCATCTCGTTCAATGCATCTCTTCCCAGAAGCCAGATTGTTGTATCCATCACGTAAGGTCTCACCTGGGCACAAACGTGCTTCATTATCAACCCACACTGTTAAAAGTGTTTCACTAACTCATTTGCATGCCCCCCATACCCGGTGTTCCCAGGGAAGTCAGAGGCCATACAGCAGGCCATGCAAACGAGGGAATGATGGTCATGTCTGCACCTGTGTCAAGCAATGCAGCTTTAGCTGTCAGGGTTTCTCCATCGGGATGCTGAAAGGTAATAGGTTTAATTGGTTTCTCTCCCATTAATGGCAGAGTAAACATCACCTGAGGGGTTCCTGTTGACCCAAAACCTCCATCCCCCTTCACCGTATCCCCTTGCTTAGGAACTTGAGCCTTAAAAGGAATTAGCTGAGCCAGTCTTGTACCTTTTGGGATATGAACAGGTCTCAATGTTTGTATCATGATACCAATACTACTTAAATAATCTGCATCAATTAGTCCAGGCAAAACAAAAATGCCTTGCTTTGATGTGGATGATCTTCCTATCAGCAGGGCACTGAGTCCATGTCCCAAGGGTCTGTTTGCCATAGGTGGAACAACCTGCACATCAGTATCATTTAAACTGACATCTACTGCTGTTTCCAGGTCCACTCCAGCACTTCTGGTGGTTGCTGAGTTGAGGACATCCAGGCAGCCGCCTGGTTCTGGAGTTGCATTTGTATCATTGCGTGTCCCCCTTTTGCACTCTGTTTCTCGTTTCCCAGCGATGTTCTGTCTTTTTTGCTTTGAGATCTGCATTCGTTAGCTCAATGTCCAAACTTATCACATCTGCTGCAGTTTCTCGAGGAACCAGTAGATGTCGCTGTTGCTTTACTTGTCTTCGCAGCTATGCACTGAGCTTTGATGTAACCTGTTTTCCCACAGTTGAAACACTTGATGCTGATGCCTCTGCCTTGCTGAACTAATGGCTTCAAAACTACTGCCATCTCTTCAGCTAAGCTTGTAGCTTTCTCCTCTGTAGTTCCAACATGGGAGCATGCATGAATCATATCAACTAATGTGACTGAGCATGGCAGTGAATATATAATTTTCTTGCAGGTGGAATTGGCATTTTCTACAGCTAATTGCATTCCTAGTGCAGCTTTAACATCTGGGGACATTCTAGGAACTTGGTCAATTGCATCTCTGAGATGGTCTAGGAAACTCATAGAGGTGTCTGTTGCCCCTTGTCTAATTGTGGTATAAGACGGTGCTGGAAGTCCCATATCGGGGATGGCACGAAATGCCTCCCTTGCTAACTTCTGAGACTTGTAAGATCGCAACATCTAGTCTAAATTGCACTTGGGGGTCAGCAAAAACCCCTTTCCCCAGCATCATGTCTGGAGTAGCAAACTTTCTGGGGTCCCCCTGAGGGAGTGAAAGATTCTCTGTAACTGCAACTTCCACTCTGTTCGCAGTCTACTTGCCACAGCAGTCTCTGCATGGGTTTTAGAAAGGTGTCTGCCAGCTTTTTGCAGTCAAATGGACAAGTAACCTGTTAGTAAATGTGATCTAGTAATGTCTGCACATAAGGATTGGTCAAGCCATATTGCATCACCATTTTTTGTCCTTCTAGGACGAGTTTCCAATTCAGCAGCGCCCACTGATATTGGTTTGGGTTACCAGGGACAGAGATTACTGGGAAGGAGTGCTGAAGGAACTCACCCTCGATCAAGGCATACCGTATAATTCCTTGCCACTTTTGAATGTGATCGGGACTGTCATTGGGACCGAGACAACTTGGAAAATTCCGTTCAGGGCATAGCGTCCGTTGCTCGGAGCCCGTTCCTCTTCCCGCAGCCAGGCGCGCTCTTGGCTGTCCGGTCGAGTTACTGGAGGATCTGTCATCCTTCGCATTCCATAGTATGGATCGAAATCTCACTCCTGTGTTCTCCTTCTCTCTCCTGCTCATGATACTACTTCATCAGGGTTACGATCTCTGGAGAGTCAAGTTCACGGATCCTCGCAGTTGTTTCGGTCAGGATCGGGACTCCAGCAAGTCGGTCTTTCAGTGTATTTATTATTCCTTCTCCCTTCTGCCATCAACAGTGGTCTGGTTCTTTCTCTTTCCCTTATCTGTGCATCTATCAAGGCTGTAAGCTTGACTTCTCTCTGCTGCTGCTGGCCTCACTTTCTTCAAAGCAGCATGTACGTTCTGCATGTGAATACCCACGCTCTGCATTTGAACGCCTGTCACAGCTAAGCCATGGTGATTCAGGGGTGAGCAAGGCAGTGGGGGTAGACACATCCTCCCACCACTCTTGTTAACTCTTTGAGGGAGACCGCTGGACAACCCATGGGTAATCCCGGTGAAGGAGGGGGTAATGGCACTTCTGTAACATTGTGTTTTTTAGGAGTGGAGCTGATGCCTAAACCCCAATAAGCCACTCCAGTGGAAAGGCCGCTTGGGGAAACTCAGGCAAAGCATTCAAGCTCACACATCCACTCATGCCATGTTGCTAGCTAAGCAAGGAGAGGCAAGAAGGTCTTTTGCCTAGATCAGTTCCAGACACATTCATTTCCAGGAGCTGATGGGAAATCCAGAGCAAAAAAGAGAGATCATGTGCTGGTCCCAGGCTTAAGCATGAATTTCAGCAGCCAATGACCTTGAGGCACAGGGGCGGTGCAAAGGGCAGGTAAGGTCAGTGACCTATAGGGAAAACAGGGCCGGTCACTGGGGTCCCACAGCCAATGGAGACACAGAGGAAAGAAGAAACAAAAGGGCCAGGGGCATTAGGGAGGGGGAACCCGGGGCAAACCACCAAGTACAGAGCACCATTGGGAAGTTCCTTCTCTCAGGCTGGGCAGGTGACTATAATTTATCCTGCCAAGGCCAGATCCTAGGAATTATGTCAAGGGGCTGCAGGGACTCCACAACTCCCCTGTTTTTTCTTACTAAGAAGACATTCCAAATGGATTTCTGCAGGCACTTTACTAAGAAGGGAAACATGAGCAAAACAATAAAAACCATGATTATAACAAAAAATATCCCTTTAACAAAAGATGAAACCCATCCTGTCAATCCCCATTGTCCGAAAAGTTCACTGATCCAGTCTGAGTTCTCAACCTTTAATTCCTTCACTTGCTCCCTCAGCTTCTGGATGTTAGCGTGAATGGATTCTGAGTGCGAGGAGAGGTTGAAGCAGCACAGTCCTTCAAAGTCTTGGCAGCCATGTCCATGAGCAAGCAGCAAATAATCAATCGCTGCCTGATTTTGCAATGTTGCATTTCTGGTAATCTCAGTGTCACTAAGCAAGTCACTGAGTGAAGAGGAGGAAGCACTAGCCTGCCTACTAAGCCAACACTCCAGGTGAGAAAGCTCGCAGAGAGCCTTAACTGCAGCCACCCAGGGTAAAAATAGCGAGACCACAACTCTCTTTCCTTTATTCCAATTATAAACTTGGCTATCACAATTTTCATCAAATTCAGTGTATGATCTCTTTTGGCGTGCCAACTTCCCTTTCTGTTTCCAATTCTGAAGTAAAGTTATGTTTGGGGTGAGGGTAGTAAGCTGGCCAAGACTACAGGGACCCCCTTGAAGGCGTGAGGGGATCCCAGCCCATACTTGGTCTCCACAGGTAAAAAACACTCCCCAAGGTAGCACTTTGGGATGGAATGAGGACAAGGAAAGTTTAGGACTGGTGTAATTGCACCAATTTAGGGGGGTGTAGTTTTTATCAAATAGGGTTACATCCTTCCTATGGGCAGACCTAATAAGTTCAAGGCAGGTTAAGAGTTCGTTGGGAGGTTGATATTGAAATTGAATGCAGTAATGAGCTTTAGAGGACCCTAACAGCTCTAATTCTTGGGGTTCCTCTGGTGCTTGTGGTAAGGTCCATGTCCACTCGTCCCAAGTGTCTACTGGATTTGGTTTCTTAATCTGCATATGGGTAGTCATTTGCTGCTAAGGGGACCCCTACTAGGCACGTCAACAGCGGGTTGTCCACACTGCCTATGGACAGGCACAAGTTATCTTGTTGTAAAGTCTTGGCTAGTGTGACCCAGATGTTCTGGTTGGGCTTAGGGGCAATCCATGCACTAGCTGATGGAAGGGTGAGGAGCATCCAAAGTCCTACTTGGAGTAGCTGAGGATTCCCTGCCGCAGGAGACATGGCAGGATTCTTGTGGATGATGAGTTGATCTGTGAGTTTGAAAAAATGAAATTTTAGACTTATATAATTTTAACAGCTCCTTGTATCTTCCATCCTAACCACTCAGTATATACTGAGTAGAAAGGGTATGGGAAAATAAGAGGTGATAGCAGTGCAACAACCAAAAGAGAGGTAGCAGTAAGATTAACAAAAAAAGGTAACAGTGCAACACAGTTTGGGGATGGAGTTCATCAGAGTTAATAGTCTCTTGAGGTACTGGAGGGTCGTCTTTTCCTGCGATGAACATCTGTGTTTATACTCGTTTTCCTTCTTCTCCACGCCTCCCAGGCTTGATCTCCTTTCTGTCTCTGAGGTTCCAGAGAAGTGTTTCTGGGTGCAGCCTTCAGCAGTTCGATGTACGGCTTGACATTCCTGCCTGGAATCCACCTTGGCCCAGTGTCGGAACCCAGGACATCCCTTTAGATGTCCCGGGCAGTCTGAGACCCCAGGAGGGGGTCCGGAGACCCTGGTACAGTGATAAAAACACCAGTGCCCTTGATTTTAGCCCTTGGGAGCGATTGCCAACATTATATGAAGAATTACAAGTCACGGGTGTGTGATTAGGATATTAGGTAACTTATTTTTGTGTATTAATGTGGATTTTGGGGGTTCACAAAGGAGGCTCAAGGAGACAAGATGGAGGGATTTGGGTGTGTCCCTTGTCTTTCTCCTTCTTCTTCTTGTCCTCCATCTTCGGGTGAGGTGGTGGCATTTTCTGATTGGTTTAGTGTAAAGGTGCACAGTTTAATAAAGGTAGTGGATATTGGTATAATAGTAAAAACAATGAGGACGTAACAATTAGTATAAAAGATTACGACCACCCATGAGCGAGGCAGATAGCCTTCGGCAGCGGTGTAGGTGACACCTACGCCGGCTGAAGAGAAAATATTTAGGAACACGAATGAATAAACAACTTTGATAAAGAAATCGACGCATCCTGACTCCTTCTGGCACGGGGCTTGGAGAAAAGGACTTTACCCGCAATTCTCGGAGGGCTATCAGCCCGGGACCCGAGAGCCCAGAATCTGTGGACATGCAAGCATATCCTCTCCCCCAAGTTATTAATTGGAATAGACCCATTATTTGCTTGGATTTGGGGTCTTTGATCAGCACAGGGGGTTTCTCTGAGAGCTGAGTTCTTCTTGTGTTGGAGAAGTGCCTAAGAATGGGGGGGTTTGGCTCCATGAATGAATTATTAAGAAAATTGATAACATAAAGAGCCTGGCATAATCTTTCTACATTTGATAGCATTTCAACGCCCCCATGCTGCTGATCAAGGACTCTCTTGAGAGTGCAGTGAACCTTCTCTACAACAGATTGTCCTGTTGGGGAATGGGGTATTCCTGTGTCATGTTTCACCCCCCACTGACTTAGGAACTGTTTGAAAATTTTTGAGCCGTAAGCAGGTCCATTATCTTTTTTGATGGCTTGGGGAACACCCAGGGTAGAAAATGCTGAGAGGAACTGTCAGATTATATCTTTTGTCTTTTCTCCTGAGTGTGCTGATGCAAATATAGCCCCAGAAAAGGTATCTATGGACACGTAGAAATGGAAATGGGATATTGTTTTATACGAATAGGTTCATCCGGCCTCTCAATTTCTATTTTAATTGGTTCTATATCTAACTTTTTTGCGTCCCCCAGTACATGCCATACCTTTGGGTCTATTTTGCTTTCATCCTCAGTGGTCAGTTTATACAGGCTAACCACAATCTGGGAATCCCTTACGATTAGGTTTATGCCTAAAGCCACGATCAAATCTCTTCCCAAGAGATTATAATCTTCCTCCTCCACCAACAACATATTACCTGAACAAATTTGGTTATCTGACTCCACTTCTACATCTTTAACAACAGGGACCTTGAAGGGTTCCCCCTTCGCCTCCACTACCAACATATTATCTCTACTTTTACTACAACCAGAAGGCAACCTTTTAAATGTACTCCTCTCTGCACCAGTATCAACCAAAAAATCCATTTCTTCCTTTTTGGGGCCCACACATAACTTTATCAAGGGCTCTGAAGATGTTCTGGACCTCAGAATAAAGAGCCCAAGACACCCCTATTCCTCTTGGAACATCTTTTCATCATTCATCCTTTTTTTGCAGTTACGTTTTAGATGCCCCTTCCCTTTACAGTAAAAGCATTCAGAGACTCTTTCCTGATTGTCAGGCCTTCCCTTAGGGGGAGCTGTCTTTCTTGCTGGGATGCCCTTTCTCCTGGTTTTTCCCTGCTCCTGTATCCTTTCCAGCTTTTGGGCTTCCCTGACTGCCGCAACCAAGACCTTAGCTTGAACCTTCTGCTTTTCCTCATCCCTCCTCATATACACTCTTTGGGCCTCTCTAAGCAATTCTTGCAACTCCTTCTCTTGCCAATTCTCTATCTTTTCCAGCTTTCTCCAAATATCCTCCCACGATTTAGCAACAAACTGAGTCTTCAACAAAACCTCCCTGATAGGGGAGTTTGGGTCCGTACCTGAATATACCTGTAGACTTTTACACAGACTGTCCAACCACTTGGATGGCGTTTCATCTTTTCCTTGGCATTCCATAAAGACTTTACTAATGTTCTGGCCACGTGGCACTGCCTCCCTTATTCCCTGTATTACCAAATTTTGCAGTTCCACCATGTTTCGCTGACCCTCCTCCGTCTGAGTGTCCCATGCTGGCCTCTGATTGGGCCACTTTTACTCCCCGGGAGTGCTCTGAAGGTTTCTCTGTTCCCAATCCTGAATGCCGGCCTGCTTAATCATTTCTCTCTCCTCTACGTTAAACAAGGATCTTAAAATTGCTGTCATATCATCATAGGAATATATGCTAGTGCCCAAAAATTCATCTAATCTCTCTGCAACTCTTATAGGGTCACCTATTAACCTCCCCATTTCCTTTTTAAATGCACTTACATCCCCTGTATTAATCGGCACGTTAACATATCCAGTAATACCTGGAGCTGTAGGTACTTCTCTTAGTGGTAGAAGGTTACGCTTTTCCTCTTCACCTTCACTGTCTTCCACTATTTTCCTGATTTGCCGCTTCTTCTTCTTAGTCTTGGGGGTAGGGTCTAACTTGGGAGTCTGGGGACTAGGGTCAGGGAGGGATGCGGGCTCTAGGTCAGCTGAGGGGAGTTCAGGGGGAAGGGGAGCCCGCGTGGGATAAGATGTACGTGCCTGCTCAGTCAGTGTTGGGGCTTCCCTGGGCTGTGAACTTGAGGGGGGGTGGCGTCTTGATCGTGAGGCCGTGGGCTCCAGGGAAGATGTCACCGGCGGCTGAGTTACCTTTTGCCCGGATCAGAAAAAGTTGTGTGCCTGCTTTTACCCAAACCCTCGCATATTCATATTCCTCCCCATCCCAAGGCCGTTTATCACCCACATAACTTACCAATGCGTTGCAGATCCACCTCTCAAAAGTGCCAAACACCGGCCAAACCACATGATCTTTAATTTCTTTCCCCCCCAAGTTTCCAAAAAAAGTGAACCATTTTTTCTTTTGATAATTCTCTCCTGGCTGGGCATTCTTCCCAGTTTTCTAACATCCATCCCAGGGGGCTTTCCCATGGGATTTCCGGCACCTCTGTCTCCTTCATGGATTTTTCACCCTTTTTCTTCTGCGGTTTACTTTTTCTTTGTCCCATCTTATGGCAAGGATATTAAACAGTTAACCTTTATTGTGCACAAACAATTACCGACACTGTGTCAATTCTTTATTATTTCTGTACCAACCTACTCGTCCCGCAGAGAACCGTTCTGCTGGATTTTTGGTTGGTTACGAGCTCTCTTTTATTCTGTTTCCTTGGGTCGACTTTGGCCCAAGCTAAAGGGCTTATTAGTCCCTGAACTCCGAGGGACATACCTTTCCCCTTAGCTCCCTGTGACCAATCTTAATTTCCCTAGTGAAATGAGCGTCCCCTTTTCACTCGCTTCCCCCTCAGCTGACCGATTCCCTCACGGGAGGACGGAAATGCAACTTTGGGGTCCACTCTCACTCCATGAATAATTTCACATCTCACTCACGCACACACACACCTTTGGTCACTCCACCCAACCAAGCGGTACTTATGGTTCTTCTTCCTGTGTGGACTCTTCATGCATGATGAATTTTACGAGTGAAATTGCTGCTGCAGCTCCTGAGACCCTTCCGCCAGGTCTCCCTGAGTTCCCTGAGAGCTCTTTTTGCTAGCTTTTATTCCTAAATTTGTTTTGATTGTGGCTCTTATCTCGCCTGGTTCAGTGTTCCAATTGGTTCTCCTGGATCGCCGCGTCCTGCCGGACCGCTCAATCAGCAGGGGCGCCCTTCCGGGCAGAAAAGGGGACCCTGGAGAACAAATTTAGATCACGTCGGGGTCACCAATTGTTATAAATGACAGTTTCCCCAATATTTTCCTTTAAGAAAATTTATTGGAAAAAACAACAAAGTGATAAATCGAGAAAAAGCCACAATCACCTATACAATCCTTACCCGGGAAGTCTTGGGTGAGTCGAAGAAAAGAAGGGTGAAATACAGACTCTCTGGCCTGCAGCCCCCTTCCCCGGTTCACGAATTGCTCATCTTTCTAAAGTTCATTTATAGGGGAAAAAATGTCCTCCGGCTATGTTATTGTTCAGGTATTTCTTTGAATTGTACAGATGGGATTACAGTCTACAGTATGTATGTAAAGTAGTTTTTCCGGTAAATCCGATTTTTACAGTCCATAATATGTAAAGCAGTTTTTCCAGTAAAACCGATTTTTCTGTCCATAAATTATTCCTGTTTGTTGGGCTACAAATCTTGGTTTCTGGCGCCTCCAAATTCCGGGAAGGTGTGTTGATTGGATCTTCTGTCTGTTGGGTGGGTTGGCTGGGTCCTGATGGGCCTTCGTGATTGTTATCTGTCCAGGTGGCCCTTAGTTATCGTGTCCTCCGGTAGCTGGTCCGCCCTCCATTGAGGTGAAAATGTGTTCCTTAGATGTGGTATGCCAGCCATTAGCTGGCTTAGTTTGGAATCTTGTTTCCTGGATACAGCTTTAACTTACACAAAGTAATGATTTTAATAGGGAATAAACTCGAATTAAACATATATTTATAACACAAACATGGGGCTCAAAGGGTTTGCAATAACCAGAGTGTATTAGAAGGAATTTATAATTAATATATCTGTTTAACAGTTGTTGGTCATGACATTGTTTTATCTATTCTAGACACTGGTTTATCTGATCTGTGCCATGCTCCCTTTTTAACTGTACATGTTAAAGACTAGTTTTGGTTTTTGAAGTTTGCTGTGTTCTGTAGCAGGGGTATTTTTGCCTGGGAGATTTATTATTAAAACATTGGTCTTGAGCTTAATGTGGTATTTGGACTCTACTGAAGTCTACTTAACTTTGGGAACCATCTCATGGAGACAATTAACAATCGCACTTTTTCCTCTGAGAGGTTTTTTTGTGAAGGAAATACAGAATGTCACCTTCTCCATCTTCTGTGACCTTTTTCCCCGTGTTTCAATAATCTTCAGTATCTTGAACATCCTTGGATAACCAAAATACTCCTGTTTTTACTTCTTAGGAATATTATTTTGGATTTTTCTAAGGTTAGCCAAGTATTTAGGAATATCTTCCAGGCCCCAAGGCAGTGTGGCTATGGGTGGCAAGGTATATGGGAGAATATGGGCAGGTAGTTAGAAAGGTGGTCACCTCCAATGGGCTGGGACCACTTTGGAAGAAGTGCAGGATCCTAATTAAGTGATAGAATGTTTGAAAAAAAGATGCCCCGGCATTCACAAGAGGCACAACTTACTGCACTGTGCTGGGCCCTTGCCTATACCTACCAAACACTGTTCCATACTATTCAGCACCCTCAGGGAGAAGAGACCATCGCTGGATCTGAAGACAGACCAACAGACACTGTGGCTAAACCAGAGACCCAGACTGAACTATAATCAGTTGCCCCTATAATCAATAAGAAAGAATGGAAGTCAACTTGTTTAGTAAGGGATGAAGAAGCTTCTCCTAGGAGGGAGCAGGAGGGCGAGCCATAAGAGGTAGCCTGTTCTGCAGCAGAGTAGTTACAAGAACAGGAGGAGGAAGAGACTGAAATCATAAACGAGTCAGAAACTGCACAATCCCTATCTCTAAGTGATATGCAAAAAGATTTCAACTGTCATCCATGTGAACAAATTATCAGCTGATTGCTTCAGTGCTGGGATATTGGGGCAAATACTCAGGAATTAGAGGGTAAGGAAGTACAGATGCTGGAATCCTTTGCTAGGGATAAGGGCATTGACAAAGGAAATGGAAAAGGGGCAGCAGTCTTCAGTCTCTGGAAGTGACTCCTTTTGAGTGTGAAGGACAGGTATCCCTTCAAGGAAGATCTTGCAAATTCCTAGAGCAAGTGGACTACCACTGAGGGAGGTATCCAGTATTTGAGGGAATTAGTCATGGTGGAGATGATCTATAGCAGCCTGGATGACAACCAGGCATCCAAAGACCCAGATGCAATCCAGTGCATGTGGTCCATGTGGCAAAAGTTTGTAAAAATGAATCAGCATCATATGCCAACACTGTAGCAATGATGAGCTGGACAGACATGGAGGCACCAACTATGGATGGATTGGCCAGACAACTGTGAGAATTCAAAGAGAATCTTGTTTCCTGCCTATGGACATATGTCTCAGCTATGGAGAAACTGTCCCAACAATTGTACCAGCAATTTAAAAAGTATGTCTTCCTTGCTCCTACTGACCAATGTCTCAGCTATTAAGAATCAGCCTTTTTCTGCTCAAGGGAAAGGCTACTTGTGGCACATACCACGTGTCACCTTGTGGTTCTATCTGCATGACCAGGAGGAGGACATGAGAAAGTCGAATGGTGAACTCACCTGGAGAGTAGAAGCTCATGTACAGGAACTGCAAGTAAACAGCCAAAAGGCATGGATCCAGGAAAATTGCTGCTCCAGTTTCTGTTGGGAGGAGTAGAAGGCCTGATCTTACTTTTGACCCTGATGAAAGGACTTCTGGTTTGCAGTTGCAAAAATCAAGTAATGAATACTCTGACCAGGAATAGAGGCCCTGCCTCTGGCCAGGTGCAAGAAAGGGACAACTGGGTTTACCAGATGTGAGAGACCAGACTATTGATGATTAATGACTCAAAACATCTGGTCGTTTGTGGAGGCACCAGGGTGCTTTATTGAGGCCAGGTTTGCATCCCCCAAGGGAGGAGGTGAGCTTTTGGGTGTGTAATGGCTAGTCTACGTAAGACAGAGGGAGTAAACTATCACCACATGGAGGATACAAACTGGACTTTGAGGGCTATAAGAGGCTCAAACCGAGGCAAGTTGGTGCCTCTTATCATGCTAATTTCCCTCCTTTAGACAAATTACTCAGTTGTAAAAATCCCTCCCCCCCCCCCTTCCCCCCCGTCCCCCTGGGGAAGGTCTGATGGAGCATTAATGACTGACAGGAGAGGCAGTTGTTATGTCTTAGGTGTCATAAACCATCAAAGACCCCTGAAGCATCCCCAGATTCATTCCTGAGGCCTTCTACCACACGACTGAAAGTTCCCCCCCAGGGAAGATACCTGGGCCTTCCCACCCAGCCTGAGTGTATTTTAACCCATCGGACTTTGTGTTTCTCAGGGTTCTTCTCCCACCCCTGACAGACTATCACTTCGACCAAGTGACGTCTAAGCTGCAACAATCAAGTCTCATTGCAAGATCTAAGGGTGGTACTAATTGTAGGAGCCGGAAATGAGAGATGTGGGACAACAGGCAGCTCTTCCAAATGCCGTTTATTGCACAGACGATGTTACAGCAGCCCTGGGTTGTGGGTGACTTAGCCAAGCCTAAAGTTGCCAGGTACAGCTTAAAGGCATGCCTGAAGCTACCTTAGTTCTGGATACAATGCAATATATAGTTTTTCTTTACTGAGCATCTTAATACATAACAACCAATCAGGATCAAACATAATACCTTTACCATATTATGTTACAATTTAGGCTTAAAGTTGTTTTTCTGTTTTCTTGCAGTGGAAAATTCTTACTTGGTAAAAACATGTTTTTTGTTTGTGGTCAACATTTCCTTTGCTCTAGCCATAAAACCTCCTTCCAACTCAACTAAACCTTTGTCCAGTAACAACTAGCTCAGCAATTCCTAACTTAAACATCTTTCATTCTTCTATATCAAAACTTGCTTCCATCTCTATTCCGCTTTAAGGTTCCACATTCAGAGAGCTTTTTGTTAAACCTACATATCTGTGAAAACTTTTCTTGTCAAACTTTCATCTTTCCCAACACTTATGTATCTTTCTACTCTTATCCTCTTTTTCTCTCTCTCTTTCTTTCTTTCTTTCTTTCTTTCTTTCTTTCTTTCTTTCTTTCTTTCTTTCTTTCTTTCTTTCTTTCTTTCTTTCCCTTATACATTTCCTCAGGTAATATTTTTATGTTTTCATATTGCTATATATATAATGACCAAAACAGCTACCTACCTGTTTTCCATTGCAACCAAATTGTTCTAAAATAAACCCTATATGTGTATATTTACAAGCACTGATCATTCAGTGTCATTTCGCTCTAATCCACCCCAAGGGATCTATAAACAAGAACATGGGTTACCTTTGCCTTCTGGGGTGGGTCATAACACCAGACTGTGAGGATTTGATGGTCTGACACATCAGCTCAATGGGAGTATCAAGCTCTAGTCAACAGTGGTGCACAGTATACTCTAATACCATCAGATTACAAAGAATCAGAATTCGCCTGTATTTCTGGAGTGACAGGAAGACACCAAAAGCTGTCTGTGTTGGAGCCTGAGGTAAGCCTAACTGGGACTGAGTGGCAAAATCATCCTATTGTAACTGGCCCAGAGGCTTCATATATCCTCGGCTATGGCGTTTTTGCCCTCCGTGGGTCACTTTTCAGTGATCCCTTGCCTTGCCCGGCCTCTGGCAGCAGTCGGTAGGGCCCACTGGACAGATCTGCAGAAACCCCCACGCGGTGGGCTTTCTGGCTGGCTAGCACTAGATGTAAATTAGCAGCTATGGCGGTGGAAGGAAAAGGAAGGCTCTCTTCTGAGGGTTAACAGGAGATCTTTATTACCTGTCCTTCCTCATAGATGGTGGGTGAGAGAGAGAGAGAGCCCCCCGGATCCCCGCTTAAGAGGACAGGTACCAAGGGGCGTGTACAAAAACCTTACACCAATAGGGGGATAGAAAGGGAGGAGTTGGGGGGTAGATTGACACACAAAAGGGCCAATCTCTGGAGAGGGGGGGGGGAGGGGATTCCCAGAACCTGTTCCAATCAGAAGCCCGGTCTCCCCGAGATTTCCAGAAGGGGGAGAGGCTTTCCTGGATGACTGGCAGGCTCCGGGGGAGGGGACAAACCACTGCAAATGCAGCTATAAACAGAGGGGTTTGGAATAGACCTTTTTCCCAACATAAATAACATTAATTATATAAACCCAAAACTTGTGAGCACAGCTCACGCACCGCTACATCTCCCCCTTTCTTTTTATATAAAGATGGTAATTTAAACCATAAAAAGCTAGTCGGTGGCCACAGCTCGGGGTCTTCTTCAGGGAGGTCCTTTCCTTCTTCAACTCTCATTTCTGCTTCCGGTGGAGCTGTGACAACCACGACTAGGCTTGCATATGGGGGGGAGACAGTTTGAGACTAACTTTTTAACAAAATAGCGAATGCAAGTAACAGTGCCCAGAATACACAAAACCATAAACAGAACAATCAACACAGGACGAAGAATAGACCTTGCCCACCCAGGCAGCCCCCAGTCCTCAAAAAGTCCCTCCAGCCAGTCAGATGTTTGAGGACAGCTTGTTTGTGACATGGATGTCTCCGACAGGTTTGCAGACTGTGGTACAGGTGTCTCTGACAAGTTTGCTGTTTGTGGCATGGATGCTGGCACTGTCCACGCCACGGTCGGAGACTGCAGGCTGGAGATCAGCAGCAGGAATAGAAGTCTGGCTGCTGTCAGTGGGGCCATCGCTCTGTGTGGGTTTGACCTGAACTAAATAGAATGTGAGACAAGAACATAATTAGTGACAGACCAGTGGGGTAGGGGTAGGACAAATTCTTCCCAGCTTGTCCACTTGTGTCTTTTCCGTCTCCAGGACGCCACGGACACCTGTGAAACCTTAACTCCTTTTCCAGAGGCCTTTGGAATATAGGGTCTCACCCACTTTGAAGGGATCCACCTTAAGCCACTTGGGGTGGACACGCAGGCATACCCACGTCCCCAAGTAACCAGGTGGTGAGGGCCCTCTGTTCCGCCGGTCTCTGGGTCCTTTATAAGGACGGGTGGTCGAACCTTGGTGGAAAACTGGTCGCTGCTGCCGAAGTGCCTGACGACTGGTGGGTTCAAAACCTCAAAAGAACAATTTAGAAAATTGATTGTGAACAGTGCTCTGGACAGGCGGATAGCTGGAGACTCTAATTTCAGGACCTGTTGTTGCTGGCCCAGGACCCTTTTGATCTCCCGGTGGGTCCTTTCTACCACCGCTTGACCTGTGGGGGAATGGGGGATGCCTGTTTTATGCTCCACCCCCCATTGCTGCAGGAAACTGCTGAACTCCTTGGATCTATATGCAGGCCCGTTGTCAGTTTTCAGGGCTTTTGGGACTCCCATAAAGGAGAAAGCCTGGATGAGATGTGTAATCGCATCCTGGGACTTCTCCCCTGCGTGGGCAGAGGCAAAGACTGCTCCGGAGAAGGTGTCCACTGAGACGTGCACATATTTCCTCCTTCCAAACTGAGGGATATGTGTCACATCTGTCTGCCACACCTCACAGCTGCCTAACCCTCTGGGGTTAGCACCAGCGCTCAGGGTGGGGAGCGCATGCTGCTGACAATTTGGACAAGTTGCCACGATTGCCTTGGCCTGTTCCCGGGTAAGGTGGAACCGGCGAACTAAACCTGGGGCATTCTGATGGAAAAGCTGGTGACTGATCTTTGCCTGCTCAAAGACATTTGGGAGCGGGGCCATCTCTGCAGGGGCAGCAAGGGCATCGGCTCTCCTGTTCCCCTCAGCGATGAACCCGGGCATGTCCGTGTGTGACCTCGTATGCATCACATAAAAGGGTTGCTCTCGGTGGGAGACAAGCTTAACTAGCTTTGAGAGCAACTTGAACAGGGCAAGGTTGGTCACTTCCTGGAGAACAGCATTTTCAGCTCTGGATACTACACCTGCTACATATGCAGAATCGGTTACCAAATTAAATGGTTCAGAGAACCTCTCGAAAGCCCTGACAACTGCGGCCAACTCAGCAATCTGAGGTGATCCTTCTACCTCAGCGACATCTGACTCCCACCGCTGAGTCTGAGGGTCTTTCCAAGTCATAACTGACTTGTGAGACTTTCCGGACGCGTCTGTAAAGACTGTCAGGGCCTCTAAAGGCCTTTTGCTCTGAACGCTTTCTAATTTTAGCGTGAATTTGGCTTCTGAATTAAAAATTCTGTGGGCAGGCCGATGAATAGAAATTTGTCCTGTGTAGGAATCCAGAGCCATTTGCAAAACCTCATTCTCCTGGATGTATTTTTCCAACCTTTGCTTTGTAATTGGGCCCGTTTCGGTCCGAATTGGAATGTGAATGCATTTGAAATCACAGCCAGCCAGGTCCCTAATACGGGTTCTGGCCTTCTGGATTAGATCAGCTGCCAGCTCCTGTGGCGTGGTCATTCTTTTGGACCTTTGGTGGCTAAGAAAGACCCACTCTATAATGAGAAGAGGATCTCTCCCGCCTCTGTCCTTACGAGGTAATTTGCTTACCTCCTTGTCCCACTGAAAAATGACTCCGTGGAGGTGTGGCAGATCTCCTAATACAATGAAACTGAAAGGCAGTTCAGGTGCACACCTGTTTGCCTGTCTGGTGGACAGTTTTACCTGGACCTTCTCCAGTGCCTTCTGTGCCTCTGGGGTGAGCTCCCGCGGAGAATTCAGCTCCTCTCCCCCTTTCAATAAATTGAAAAGAGGGTCTAGGTCCTTGGTGGTCAGACCTAGCCAGGGCCGCACCCAGGACAATGCCCCACACAGCTGATGGACGTCAGCAAGAGTCCTGATTTTAGTTTTTATTTCCAATTTTTGCGGAACAATGGTCCGCTTACTGATCTCCAGGCCTAAATATTTCCAAGGCGGCACCCGTTGAATCTTCTGCTCCTGCAGCTCGAACCCTGCAGCAACCAATGAAGAGATTGTCAGGTCAAGCGCATGGGACAGTACATCCTCGTTCGGGGCACAGACAAGCACGTCATCCATATAATGATAGATGATTGCCTTGTCTGCGGCTGCACGTACAGGGGACAGCAAGGAAGAGACGTACCACTGGCAAATCACGGGCGAGTTTTTCATGCCCTGCGGCAAAACCTTCCAGTGATACCTTTTCTTCGGGGCCTCTCGGTTAAAGGTGGGAACCGAGAACGCGAAGCGTGGGGCATCGTCAGGATGAAGGGGAATTTGAAAGAAACAATCTTTAATATCTATAACTGCCAATTGCCAATCTCGAGGGAGCATTGTCGGGGAAGGCATCCCTGGTTGGAGAGACCCCATATCCTCAATGACATTGTTAATTTGTCTGAGGTCGTGAAGGAGCCGCCACTTGGTCTTGTCAGCCTTTTGGATGACAAAGACAGGGGAGTTCCACGGGGAGGTGGTCTCCTCGATGTTACCCTTGGCTAGTTGCTCTTCCACGAGCTCATTCAGCGCCTTTAATTTTTGTTTTGAAAGCGGCCACTGCTCTACCCAGACTGGAACATCTGTCTTCCAATTCAGTTTTTGGGTAGGGCGCCTCTCAGTGACCGCCGCACAAAAATCCTGTGGGGGGTCGGGAATGTCAATTGTGACTCCCCACTGTGCCATGAGGTCTCGCCCAAGCAATGGTTCCTTGTAATCTAAAACAAATGGGCGGATATTTGCCAATTGCCCATTTGGCCCCGTAATTTGCACAACGCTCTTTGATTGTTTTGCCAATTGAATGCCCCCAACACCTTGAACGTGTCCGGCCACGCTTTGCAGAGCCCATTGTGAAGGCCACTCCCGGGACGGGATCACGGTTACATCTGCACCCGTGTCCAGGAGGCCTTTGATGTCCACGATCTCCTCCCCCATCTGCATCTGGCATTCTAACTGCGGTTTCGCGGTAGAAATTGCCTGCACCCTCCCCACCGATGGACTTCCTTCTGTGAGGAAATCAGGGATGGGAATTACCTGGGCGATTATCTGCCCCTTCGGGAGAAAAGCAGGCGGGGAAGTACAATGCAGCCAAACCACGAAGCGCTCGGGATCAGAGTCAACGATCCCTGGAGCGACTTCGAGGTCGAACGGGGTGTACTTACAGTCTCCGAGTACCATGTACTTGCATCCTATCCGATGCCAAGTGCCCTGTTCACTGGGGTTCACTGAAACTAAATGCCAGTCGCTGTCCTTCAACAGCAGCGAGTCAGTGAGTTTTAACCTAAACGGCTCGTACCGCGAGTCGGTGGTTAAAACTGAATCGGAGAGGTCGATCTCCCTGGGTGTCAAGTCCGGTGGATCAGAGTCCAGGGGGACTCTGGTGTCAGTCCTGGTAGACAGAAAAGAAAGGTCAGCTTTGTTTCCTTTTCCCCCCCTCCCCCTCCTGGTCCGGGCCACCCGTTTTGCATCTTCACGCAGGGTGGTCCCGCGCTCACCCCCTAGTTTTTTGGAGCCGCTTGAAGGCTCCCCTGCAACCCCCCACCTCCACCTCCACCCCCACCCCCACCCCCTTGAGTGGCCACGAATTGCTGGAAAGCAGTCCGCATCGGGCAAGCGTGCTGCCAGTGGCCGCTTTGCCCGCAGAGACTACAGCAATCTTTGCCCGCCCGAAAAGGATGTTTCTTTGCCGGCTGCTTCCTGGAGAAACCCTCTGAGTCCAATGCTGCAGCTCTCGGATTGGCTCGCTGCAGCTGCCTTGATGGCTGCTCCGTTGTAGCAGACATGAAGGGAACCTTTGCCTCGCAGACGCGGAGGAAATCCTGCACAGTGGGCGGAGGGTCCAGAGGCAAGCTAAGGATGGCTGCCCTGCACTGGTCATTGGCATTTTTCCGAACCATCACTTCTAACACGCTTGCCCTTGCGTCTTCTTTCCACACCTGCGTCTCAACGGCCCTCGTCATCTTCTCCACGAAGGCGACGAATGACTCTGCAGGTCCCTGCCGGATGTCGGCGTAGCTTGGCAAAGGCACTTGTCCCTGCAGCCCTAAAAATGCCTTTTCGGCCGCTCGTTTTATTTTCTCCAGCACCGGCGCCGGAATTTTTCCAGCCTGGTCTGAAGCCTGAGCCCATCTGCCCTCCCCACACAGATGATCAAGGGTAATAGGGTCCCCTTCCTCATCTGTAGCAGTTCCAGGATCTAGTAACAAGCCAGGCAAGTCAGTCCGCAACAGGTTTTTCCATGCCGCCTCCCACAGCTGAAACTCTGTGGAGGACATGAGGCAGGAAAAAAGCTGCCGCAGGTCAGATGGGACTGCGACTGTGCCGGTGAGGTTGGCCTTCAACAATCCCCTGAAATACGGGCTTTCCCTCCCGTAATCCAGGTGGGCCTTGCACAGATCCTTAATGACACTTTGCGAAAAGGGTTGCCAGATCGCTTGAGTGACGTTCCCACTCCTTGACCTGTTATATGTAACAGGCGCAAGTGAAGGGAAATCACCGCGGCATGGGCTTTGGGTCTCCGGCCCCCCCCCTCCGGTTTCCCCACCGTGGGAACCGGATGCGGGACCGTGAGAACCGGAAGACCAACGTGGCTCCGGCGCGGGCATGGGCGTGGCTCCGGGTGCTGACATCACTCGGGGGGTTGGGACTGGGGCGGAGCTTTGGTAGGGAGGAGTTTGGGAAGGGGCGGAAGGAGGAGGGAACAAGGAATCCTGGGAAGAAGAAGGCGCGAAATTTGCATGCGACTGCACCATGCGGTCGCCGCCATCTTCCGCTTGGGGAGAGGGGGAGAAAGGGGAAGCGCCGTCCCGTGACGCACCATCTTTTTCGGCGAAACCGAAACGGACTCGGGGTTTGGGAACTGGGTAAGAGGGGGGAAGGGTAGAAACTCGGGAAGCCGAGCCAGGGCTTTGCCGAGCCTCCTGAGCAGTCCGGCTAAGACTGTTCAGGCGGGGGGAACGGGATGCTTGCGGGAAGCCAGGGCCGACAGGAGAGGTTTCTCCTGCCGATCCCCGCAAGTTATCCGTTTCGGGTAAAGAGGGAGCGGTAGAAAGGGAAGGAGAAACCGGGGAAAACTGCCTTCGCTGCTCTTCCTCTACTTTCTGTTTTTCTAAAAGGGCAGATCGAATCTGCATAATCCAATAAATTAATTTTGCCGCGTGTTTGTCCCCTGCTTTGCCTAATTGAAAAAATTTCGAATAGGCTGCATCCCAAAACTGAATGCACACCACTTGTGCAGGGGGCATTTTCGGAAAGTACAGGAAGAGCAGTTTTACGAACTTTTTGAGCTCTTTTTTCGAGAATTTAAACTCGGAGCCCTTCAACACAAAAACCAATAATTTACAAACTTCCTTTTCTTCGGTTGAGAGCTTCGCACCCATTTTTCTCAACCGTCACGCACGCGCACCTCAAAAACTAAAATAGCAAACGAAAAACAAAAACCCGCGACTTAAAACCCGAGACCGGAGACCACTTCCCCGCGCCCTCGGAGCGCGGCTAATTCAAACAAAAACCGACAACGGGAAAACGAAACCGTGCCCCACGCGACGGAGCCCGCGTCTGAAACAAAACGAGAAAAAAACCGAAAGAAAAAAAAATGCCGCACTCAGACAACCTGGCCCTGGGAGGGCATAAGGCTTCTCCACAGGGGAAACGCGTTTCTTGGCTCTGAAAGAGCCCCCCAAAATTGTCCTAAGGGGAGGGAAAATCCAGCTCCCCTAGGAACCCCAAAATGAAAGGTGATTATACTCACCCGTCCGGTGCTGGCGAATGAAAAAGAGGTGCTGGCGGTCCTTCGCCTGAAGAAGACTTTCCGGGGTGCAGGAAAGCTGCCTTCTTCTCTTACCAGAAAGCGTACTCCACGGAGCTGCTTTTCTGGTAAGCACGTGGCTGTCTGGAAATCCTGCTGCACTGCGTGGAGGCTTCCAACGCAGGCGAGAATCAAGTCCACGGGGTCTGGCGGTGTTCTCAGACCTTTTTCCCGTGCAGAGAGCTCACGCTGCCACTTCGTCGTGCTTTGCCTCGTGCTGCAGAAATTCGTGTCCACGTGGTCTGTCCCACGTTGTGGCGCCACGTATGGCGTTTTTGCCCTCCGTGGGTCACTTTTCAGTGATCCCTTGCCTTGCCCGGCCTCTGGCAGCAGTCGGTAGGGCCCACTGGACAGATCTGCAGAAACCCCCACGCGGTGGGCTTTCTGGCTGGCTAGCACTAGATGTAAATTAGCAGCTATGGCGGTGGAAGGAAAAGGAAGGCTCTCTTCTGAGGGTTAACAGGAGATCTTTATTACCTGTCCTTCCTCATAGATGGTGGGTGAGAGAGAGAGAGAGCCCCCCGGATCCCCGCTTAAGAGGACAGGTACCAAGGGGCGTGTACAAAAACCTTACACCAATAGGGGGATAGAAAGGGAGGAGTTGGGGGGTAGATTGACACACAAAAGGGCCAATCTCTGGAGAGGGGGGGGGGGAGGGGATTCCCAGAACCTGTTCCAATCAGAAGCCCGGTCTCCCCGAGATTTCCAGAAGGGGGAGAGGCTTTCCTGGATGACTGGCAGGCTCCGGGGGAGGGGACAAACCACTGCAAATGCAGCTATAAACAGAGGGGTTTGGAATAGACCTTTTTCCCAACATAAATAACATTAATTATATAAATCCAAAACTTGTGAGCACAGCTCACGCACCGCTACACTCGGCATAGACTATCTCAGGAGAGGGTACTTCAAGGAACCAAAAGGGTACTGGTGGTGATGCCTGGAAATAGAACACAAAATTTCCGAACAAGGTTAAAATGGTAATATAAAAGCAAACCTTTACTTGAAAGCCTTCAGGTACACAATATGGTGAAAAAACTGTGCTCAGAATTAGATTTTTACAATTTTATAAGATGGGACAATTAGAATATCTAGCCACTATTGTCCAGTTAGAGGAGCAGTTGGTTAGGTAATCTCCCCCTTGGGTTCTGCCCCATTGGAGTTCTCCCGCTGAAGCCAGGGCATTTCCATGGGAGGCTGACAGAGCAATACAGGTCCAACCAATTTGGCTATATCATGTATTCTCTCTTTATTGCTTCAAAATGGTGGTTTATATACAGTCTCAGATAGTTTATGTGAACAGGTGTTTTCTAATTGGTACTAGATTAAAAAGGAATGTAAGCAATCTTAACTTTAAGGTCACCACGGTGAAATTACTAAAACTACATTAATTAAATCCAAGCACACCTTAATCTAATTTCTAACTGCGCCACAAGTTTGCTCACTACTAACAAGGCCTAAATCTGAGGCCTTGCTCAGGCCCAAATCTGAGGCCTTACCCAGAATAGCTCAGGCCCAATTCCAAAGTGGGATGTGCCCACTAAGAAATTTTGCAACATCCCGCCAATCTCCTAACCCTACTTTTATTATGTCTACAATTACATGGTGCAAAATAAAATGTCCTTAGTACACTATCAGGCAAGACTAAACAAAATTTTAAGAATGCATCAATAAACATTTGTTCATTGTGGAAAAGAAAGCTGAAAAAGTACTAGAAGTTATACCTGGGCATTTAGCAGTCTACAAAGCTACAAATACATAAGGAATACATAAAAAGCTAAAAATCTTAAGGCATCAGTGGGCTTTCAGTATAGTTGCTGTTACAGAGAAGATTAAACAGATGTCTAGCTTGCCTAGCCTCTCAGAGGATCCTTCTGTTGTGGGGTTGCTGTGGGTTAAAGAACAGCAGGTGCCAATTGTTACCATGATATTGCAAAATTTCTTGGAGAGCAAGGGCATAGTCTGCTTTAGGATTGGGCCTGAGCTATCCTGGGCTAGGCCTCAGAGTTGGGCCTGGATAGTAGTGAGTAAAGCTGTGGCACAGCAGAAAATTCAATTAAGGTGTGTTTAGTATTAATTAGTATAGTTTTAGCAATTCTACCGTGACGACCTTAAAGTTAAGATTGTTTACATTCCTTTCTGTTCAAGTGCCAATTAGAGAGTACCTGTTAGTATAAACTATCTGAAACTCTATTTAACCGACCATCTTGTAACAATAAAGAGAGAATGCATGCATTAACCACATTGGTCGTATCGTGCATTGCTCCGTCCAGTCTCCCACGGACCCCTGGCTTTACCATGACAGTGCAATGGCAACAATATTGCACCAACCAAAACTTCCTGTTTCCCATCTATAAGCTGTTTTGTCAAATGGAAAGCCAAAGAGTGATCAACAAGACTCATTTACCCTTTCATAGTCCCATATGGCCAGTGTGAAAGTCTAATGGAGAATGGACTAAGTGAACTATTGTGGCCTAAATGAAGTCATGCTGCCACTGAGTGCTGCCATATCAGACATGCTAGAACTCCAATATGAATTGGAGTCAAAAGCAGCAAAATAGTATGCAGCGATTGATATTGCTAATGCCTTTGTCTTCATCCCTTTGATATCAGAGTGCAGGCCACATTTCACTTTCACTTGGAGAGGCATCCAGTACACCTGGAACCAAATTCCCTGAGGTTGAAACAGTACCAGTATCTGCCATGGACTGATCCAGACTGCACTGGGAAAGGGTGAGGCTCCAGAAAACTTGCAATACATTGATGACATCATCATGTGAGGCATCACAATGGATTAAGATTGAGAAAAGCAGAAGAATAATCTGGATTCTTTTGAAAGCTGATTTTTGTAAAAAAAAGTCACCTGCACAGAAGATCCAGTTTTAAGGAATAAAAAGGCAAGATGGGGGTCATCAAAACCCAAAGGATGTGATCATTACCATAACATCTATGTCTCCACCAACTAAAAAAAAATAAAAATATGCTTTCTTAGGTGGTGTGGATTTTTGGAGAATGCATATTCCAGGCTATAGTCCAATTGTAAGACCTCTCTATCATGTGACACAGAAGAAGAATGATTCTGAATGGGGCTCCAAGCAACGAGATTGAACAAATTAAACAGGAGATAGTTCTGTGTGGCAGCACTAGGGCCAGTTCAGACTGAACAAGATCATGACCCCACCAGGAGCCTCTGGAAGAAAGCACCTGGAGTGACTCAAGGTTAACCTCTAGGGATTTGGAGACGGCGGTATAGAGGATCCAAAGCCTGCTGCACTCTAACTGAAAAAGAAATATTAGCAGCATATGAAGCAGTTTGATCCACTTCAGAAATAGTTGGCACTGAATCACAGCTACTTTTCGAACCTCAGTTGCCTGTGTTGGATGTGCAAAGGGTGCCCTCTAAATGTTATGCAACTGATGCTACATAGAATTGCACTGATAACACAAAAGGCTTGAAAGGAAAACTCCAGGAATCTTGGAAGTGATCATGGACTGTTGTCCTGGGGTTACTTTTTGATCCTTGTATCCCCAATTGTCTCTTCTGTTTATGCTGTATGTTAAGTTCTGTACCTTTAAGACTAAGTAACCCCTGATAAGTAACAGCTGTGTTAATTAACCAATACAGCCCTGCCCCTGATGAGTAACAGCTATATCCAATAAGGATGAGTGAGATAAAAAGGGATAGCTGATAAGGGGAGAATCATCGTGGAGGAGCAACCTTGAGGAGCATGAGCAGAGATTCATGAAGCAGGATCTTGGAGAGAGAATCACTGCTGTGAGACTAGTTCTGAGAGTGAAAGGGGAGAAAGAAGAATGGTGGAGTTTGTTTTGAAAACAGCATTCTCTCCTCTGCATTCCTGCTCCTGGACTGTGCTCGTCTGAGACCTGTCCTGTACTGAAAAACCCAGAGAGACATCTGGATCTCACACCTGCACCCCCTGGGGCTCAGGACGGCATTTTTCCAGCACTGGAGGAACTGATAAGAGACTGAGCGAGCTGAGCTACCCATGGCAAGGACTTTCTGAATCTACCATCTCACTTTGGAGCAACGAGAGGTCTTATTGTTTCATATTATTCATTCTTTATGCTTGCGGGCACTTTATTTGTTAAATAAATATTTTTTTCCACTTTCCTCCAAGGAATTTCATTTTTCCCAGACTGGTTGGGGGAGGGGCCTTTTAGGTTTGCTTCCTAGAGGGACCCCATTCAGGGGTTCTCTCACAAATTTGCCCTAAACCAGGACAATGAGATAGAACTGTGAGAACTGCTGAAACTTTTCAATTGTCATCATAATTGCTTACATTGTTGAATTTGTTAACATTCATAATTTGTGTTTACATTGCAAAAAATCAAATAGTAGTTAAAGCATTTTCTATCTATTTAAGTTTGAGTTCTTTTGCCAAGCTTGTTTCATCTTTTTACAAGAAAAAATATAGTGTGGCAAAAAAAAGTCTTCTGAACGTATAATTTATTTTAACAGATTTTATCTTGAAAGTTGGTGCAAGAATTTATACATATATGAAGTCATACATATATGTATTGACCTTCTCAATTCTACCTTAGAAGATTTTTATTATAATTTGGCTAAATTTCTTTAAAGAGTTAATAATTAGTGAACGAAAGAATCCTAACAAAATATAAATAAAATACAAAACCATCTACCAACTCTCAAATATACTGTAGAGCTTCCTATGTCCTAGAACATTTTAAGTATACCCCACTTCTTTTAATTATGCTAATCAATGTAGTAACCCTAGCACACTCTACAATAAGTGCAGAATGTGAGAAGTCAAAAGAAAAGAAAGTTTCTTAAGGTAATAGAACTAAATTTAAAGATTTAATTTTTTTTCACCCATAAAGCTACGATTTCTGTTTTGTGTCAGAATTAAGATTACAGCAGTGCCAATCTATTCCCTAAAAAATAGAACATAGACTTGATGCAAAAATGTATTTCATTAAATTCTTTCAATTATATATAAATGCAGTCAACCTATTTTACAACCTTTAAAGTATGTAAGCACACATCTTCAACAAATCTATTCACATTTGTTCCAAGGTGCAATTATTATACAGGAGTTGAAGATCCCTTTGACTAATAAGCACTAGATTAATGATTACAATTAAATTTACATTTTCTGATTATTAAAATGGCTATTATATTACTCACAGCATTACTTCTATCTTTTCTCTCACCACTCTTATGTATCACCCACCGTGGGCAACCCACAAACTGAAGAAACATACAAAGAAAATTCTTTACAATGTTTACATCATAGAACAAATTGTCAGAAACTAAAATATTATAGTTAATAACTTAAAAAATTTCATGAAAGACTTTTACCTACTACAACAGAACTGTGTTCCAAAAACTGCAGAGAAGACTACTATGAAAAATGAGGTTCACTTTTCTGGTTAAATTTAAAAAGTTTAATAAAAAAAAAAGACAGTAAGATACACAAAAGTAAAAGGGTTTAAAAATTATGGGTGGGTGCTTGGCATTTAGCCAAGAGCACACCTACCAACTAAGAATACACTCTTAAAATGCACCAGCCTGTTACATATTAATAGACCCCCATTCCTTTGAGTTTAGATGTTCTTATACTTGGTTTCAACCCCTGACCTGCCCCCATTCCATCCTGCAGATCAAATCAACATTTTTATTTCTCCTTGTGGCTCCATCCTGTCATCTTCACACTCCCTGATAACAGAGGGTCAATAAATTCCTCCCCTGGGGCTCTGGTCACTGCCATCTTCATCCAGATAGGATAATCCAAGAATATGAGGAATTTCCTGATTATCTTTACCCTTCTGTGAACTACATGAACAAAAGCAGTCTCCATTTTAATACCATGCTATAGCCCAAGAAATATATATATTTATCACACTACTGAAGCCAAGGGTCTGAAAAAAATATATGGGAGACTGGACAGAGCAATGCACGATACAACCAATATGGCTAATGCATGCATTCTCCCTTTATTGTCACAAGATGGTCGGTTAAATACAGTTTCAGATAGTTTACAGTAACAGGTGCTTTCTAATTGGCACTTGAACAGAAAGGAATGTAAACAATCTTAACTTTAAGGCCGTCACGGTGAAATTGCTATAACTATACTAATTAATACTAAACACACCTTAATCTAATTTCTTGCTGCGCCACAGGTCTACTCATTACTATTCAGGCCCAACTCTGAGGCCTAGCCCAGGATAGCTCAGGCCCAATCCCAAAGTAAATTGTGCCCTTACTCCTTAAAAAATTTTGCTACACACTACTATTTCTAAGTTTTGTTAATAGCAGAAATAAAAGAAACTATATTAATACAGCAAAGTTTTCCAACATTATACATATAGCATTCATATTTATATTTGTGAAAAGCCAATAATATAATATGTACTTATAACAACCACTACACTCTAAATGAGGCTCTAAAAAGCCCTACAGTTCACTGATAAAGATGAAGTAACAACTCAAGAATATTCACAAAGCACAAGCTTAGCACCTTCAAGGAAAAAATGACAACCCCAAAGCTATCAGCTGCCAAGCTTGCACAGACCCTCACACCAAAAGGTGAAGAAAAAAAAGAGGCTTTGGATGTGTATTAAAAAGCCTCTGATAAGAGGTGCAGTAAGCCCCATCCTCCACTATGCAGAAAAGCCCAAAGAATCCCTTCACCCAAAGAAGAAAAACTTATCCACAGCAAAAAGGAGTGTCATGACCCATCAAAGGCTTTCCCAAAAAAGTCCCCAAACCCTGCACCAAAGCACTGTAACATAGTGCAAAAGATCCAGTGTTGCTAAAGGCAATGCCAAACTGACCCCTTACAAGGGAGACATGCAGGCATGCCCACTTAGAAGAAACAAATAAAACAACGAGACATCATTAGAACCCTCAGAGAGGTGATATGCTTCCATCTAACCTGTCACTCTCTCTGTCCCTCACCCCCATGAATACTTCTTTTTTTTATTTTATTCTCTTTTCTTTCCTTTCTTTCCCTTTCTCTATGTCTAATACAAAAAGTTTAAGCTCAGCCAAATAAAGTAAGAAAAACAAAGGGGGGAACTTGTTATTAATGAAAATATAGTATCAGCTTTTGAATTTATGTATTAGCTTTTGCATATTATTATTAATCACAAAGATGTTCATATGGTACAATTTATATTTCCTTTTAACTGCTTTTTGGTATAGTACAATCTGTAAGTTTATATATACACCGTATAGCTTATATAAATAGTAATTTAATAAATATTATATCTTAGGCTGTAGCATAATATTAAATAAAGACTATGTAATGTTAAAATCCTTTTATGTAGCTAACTCAGAGAATAGTGTAAGATAATTAAGTAGTTTCTTGAAGCCAGGGCATTTCATGGGAGGCTGACAGAGTAACATAGGTCCAACCAATTTGGTCATATCATATGTTCTCCCTTTATTGCTTCAAAATGGTCGTTTATATACAGTTTCAGATAGTTTATGTGAACAGGTGTTTTCTAATTGGTACTAGATTAAAAAGGAATGTAAACAATCTTAACTTTAAGGTCACCACAGTAAAATTACTAAAACTACATTAATTAAATCCAAGCACACCTTAATAGAATTTCTAACTGCGCCACAAGCTTGCTCACTACTAACAAGGCCCAAAACTGAGGCCTAGTGTAAAATAACTCAGGCTACATCCCATAGCAAATCATGCCCCTGCTCTCTAAGAAATTCCTCTACAGTTTCTCACATTTGTAGACTATCTGAGTGATAACAGTGACAAAAACCAGAACCCATTTTACTGACTCCTCATTATCAGGGAGAGTAAAAACAAGATAGAACCATGAGAAGAAATAAAATATATTGGTTTAATCTACAAGATGGCATGAAGACAAGTCAAAAGTTAAAACCAAGCAAAAGAACATCTAAACTCAAAGAAACGTTTGAATATGAATAAACTCTTATGAATATGCATGTACACCTGTAATGTAACAGTATATAAAGAACATTGTTTTAAGCTTTTGGCAGATAGCCAAGCAACCCAGGAGGGGGCATGGCTAGAACTCTGAGGGTATTGTATACCACCTCATGACATTGCTGGGGGGCAGGGGAAAGGAAGCCTCATTGGAGGAGGAGAGGTTCCTTCTGGTCGAGTAAGCATGGCAGATGGAGTGGTGGAGTGGCCCAGGTTTTGAGCCAGAGGGAGCGGTGGGGGTAGCATGGAAGAAGTAGTGGTCAGGTATTGTCTATTTTCAAGGGTTTCCTCGGTAAGCAATAGTGTTTCCTTTCTTGTACTCTCTGTCATTAGTATTGTTGCTGTTACTGTGTGTTTTCTTATCTCCTTGCTCTTTCCAGTAAATTGTTCTTATCTCAACCTGTGATCTTTGCCTTTTGTGCTTCCTATTCTCCTCTCCATCCTGACCCAAGGGGGAGGGGGGAAGCAACTGAGTGATAGTGTGGTTTGGAAAGTCTCCGTGGGAGCACTAAATTGGAGAGTACTGTGGGAAGAGATGGGATGGAGTTGAGCTGTGGGCTGTGGGACACACTTGCAGAAGCACATGGCAGCACAAAGGAGCACATGGTGGCACAGAGAGGCTTGTCTCTGCTGGACCCTGGGGGGAAGAGGTGCCATGCGGCAAACCTCTACAGGAGAGGAATCTGCAGGAAGCTGAAAGACAGGTGAACAGCGTGTGATCACCCCATAGAAGGACATTTAGAAAGCGTGTTGCTGACATGGCAACATGGAATAGGTCACGTAGTGAGAATTACCATGTAAGGAAATACTGTGCCTTGAAAAAGTGTATGAAACCAGCTGGTTTCTTTGAACAAACGATTCAGATTCCCTTCTAGTCTGAGTCTGTGTCACAATTGTTACAGAGTATCACTCCTAAATTACAACCAGCTATTAGTGTCCTTATCTCAACCCACAGCTTTCTCACTTTTACTGATGGCTTAGCTTTTATATTTTCAGATTCTGTGCTACCTAGGGATGTAGCCTCATATTAGGAGCCATATTAAGCTCCCTCTATGGAGCTGTTAGACAAAACAAATCCATTTCTGATGGAAGACCAAGGACAACTTTCAGCCCAAGAACACAAACAACGATGGACTGAGAGGTGGAACAAGAAGGATGGGACCTCGCGGCCTGGGGCTGTAATTGGACAATTGGACCCCAATATGCAAATAGACCTAAACTTATAAAATGGTAAAATCTCGTGACTGGTCAGCCATTTTTTGTAACCACTCTCAGCCCACCCTGGGTGCAGCCTTGCTTAGGCCTCTGTAATGCCCAGGGTGGATCCTGGAGACCTCTTAAAAAATCCTGACTTTATTCTCTAGTTTTGCCTAGCCTCTGTTTCAGGTTAGCCTTCCCAAGGCAACATTATCCTTCGGATTCTCTCCTCAGTCCCGGGGGGGGGGGAAGGAGGGGAAGTGAGCAAGCAGCTGTGTAGTGCTTAGGTTTCTGGCTGGAGTTTAACCTCAACAGGCATCAAAGCATTCCCATCTAGCCAAATGTACTACTCCATGAGCCAGTTAAGCACCTACAAGCTGGCTCTCTGGATGGCTTTTTCAAGAGCCTGAGCAAAAGAGAAAGCTGATTGAGGTTTGTTGTGGATTGAGTGACACACTTCATTTGTAAGAGTAATTAGTGATGTGTTTAGTGATATAAACCAGCAATTTAACAAAGTTGATAGTAAATGTGACAGTGGTTTAACAAGATTTGATTACAAGGTACACTTGATTATTTGCCGCATAGAGGACAGGGCCAGACAAAACTGTCAGAGAGATCCTCCCATTGAGTCAAGAGGTTTGGAAAAGACCCCCTTGTGTTCTAAACTCCTTTCTGAGGGGATGTAGGTGCAGCAGGATCCAGACTTAGTCCCAGACTTGGTCAACAGTTTATGTCTAAAGGATGCTATTTGCACAATTAATCCTTTATATCACTGTCTTAGTTTGGAAGACAGGTATCTGCCAGGGAAAAGCCAGAGCCTCCCTTGGAATGGAGAATTACTATATCCGAATTATTATAATTTTGAAATTAAGGGGCTCTCAGGCGAAGGTATGGGGATAGGAATAACAGTTCTTTACTAGTATGTATAACAAGGCAAACAGAACAACAGCTACAGCATTAACAACAAAACAGAACCAGGAACCTCAAGGATCATCTCTACTCCAACAGAACCACATCTGTCAGTCCAGGAGGACTTATTTTGGACTGCTTACAACACCCTGACCAACAGGGTGTCAGGTTGCCAGGTCGTATTCTGACTCTCAGTGTTTCTAGGATTTTTTGTTTGTTTGTTTGCTTGCTTGCTTGTTTTTTGCATTACTACATTTGTATTTTTAATATTCCTAGTAAATAACTGTTATTCCTATTCCCATATCTTTGCCTGAAAGCCCCTAATTGCAAAATTATAATAACTTGGAGGGAGGGGGTTTACATTCTCCATTCCAAGGGAAGCTCCAGTTTTCCCTGGCAGACACC